>SNQJ01S0121095.1:35840-55149 GCA_010110895.2 Picea sitchensis
GTGTTATTTCTAAGTATGTAATTAGCGAGCGTTAATGCTAAAGCAGGATTTGAGGGCATCCCCCATTAATACACATACAACCAAAATTTCTAGATGGTTATATTATCCCTTCTGAATGTTACTTTCAAACATCATGGAATTCCATTTGCGCGTCGTCGGGTTGGACTGTTCATGAAATATTCAATCTTTAATTCCGAAAATGAGTCCGACCAACCGTTTCCCTATTCCATACTTAGCCACTTTCCCGAAATTCCACAAATATACAAACCGACCACTGAACTGCCCCATCATGCTCTCTTCCGTTTTACACGTTTTGCAGTAAAAAATTCTGAGACATAGCCATATCTTCCTTGCTCTTCCCCGTCTTCATCACCTTCACACTTGTCTATAATAAAAAAATGTATATATGTGTGTGTGTGTGTGTGTGTCTTGTTTCTAGATATGCAATTAGTAAGCTTTATTTCTAACAACTCATCGTACATGAACTGTATAGATTGTCATTGATGAATGCAAGGCTCGAGGAGATCTCCTATTAATATGCATTAAACCAAGATTCGTGGAGGGTTATATTATCCCTTTTGAGTGTTGATTTAAAAACCATGGAATGTCGTTCGCACGTCTTCCAGTTGGCACGTTTACGAAACCTCCAATCCTTAATTGCTCTTTGTCGTACCCACCACCTTCACACTTCTAAATATGCAATATGTAAGCTTTAATGCTAACAACTCATCATGAAACACCCATAGATATTATCATTAATGAGCGAAAGGCTCGAGGAGCTTTCCCATTCATAAGCATTGAACCAACATTTGCAGAGGGTTATATTGTTGCCTCTAACTGTTCATTTCAAACATCGTCTCGAGCAAAAAAATGTTCTCATAAATCTATGGCATTAGCTTGACAATAATTTTGTGGAGATATAGTGAACATCCTTGGGCGCGAGGACCAAAACTTCCAGTGGTGCAGGGCATATTATTATTACTCATCCCCTGCTGCCTAGAACAAAATAATTTGGACCTCTGGGATTGCTCGTGTAGGCTGTGTCCCTGAAATTTTTGAATGTAAGGAGCTGGTCTCTTGGTGCGCCGATAAATATATTTCAGGACAAATAATTATTCCACTGCGAGACCACTCTTCTGTTTCTTTGTCACCTCATGTCTTCTGCCAGATGTTATGATTTCCAGAGCCAACATTGACATTCAAAGGAGAAGCTTACAAGAAGTTCCTAAGAAATCATAATAACAGGTTGGACCTCTTGCTCGAGTTCCTAGAAGACCTGATGGCAATTTCTGAAGATATCACAAACTTCCAGGTTAGTTCATTTAGAAATCCATTTCGGGAAATTGCCTGGCTGTTTACAAGAATAATGGGATAGGAGTCCACAAAAACTATTTCCCGCATGGCTCTTTATATTTTATATTTCGTAGTCAAGGAACAAGCCATTTTTTATTGGGGAAAGCTAATTTCCCATGAAATATGTTCCCAATTGTCAAGCTTCAAAAAGGAGAAGAAATTTTATATGTCATCCTACTTGGTTTTTGCGATAGTGCATTGCTACCAGTTTCCAAAACTGTCTCTATCTAAGAAGGTAAACTGGGAATTCGACCTAGTAACATTCCGGTACCTGACTTTGTGGAAGCACAAGGCCTCCCACTGTTTTTATGAGGTTTTTAATGACTTTGTGTATGTTTTCAAAGTTTTGTTGTTAGGAGAAGATGCTCCCCGCATATCTAACCATGCAACCAAGTTTTTGGACAGGAAGGGGGCACTTGAAAATATGGATAATTACACTATGATAAGGATTTTTGGCTCCAAGGAAAAACCTTCTCTCCTTCCATGCCACATAAAAAACATAATTTTTGTTACAAAAATAGCAAGGCAATACAAATACTGGTTGCATCTATTCCAAGAGAAGAGAAAAAAATAGTTCATTCCTTTGCCTTGGAAAGTCAGGGACTTCTTGTTGAGGAACATCAACAAAATTGATGAATTCACAGCCCATTTCAGCGACATGAACCTAAGATATGCTGAAATCCTAAGAGGGTTCAACCCAAATAAATGTTTTTTAGCACATTTTTTTTTATTTGTTAGTTTATCCATGATATGTGGGACTAACCTGTGGGTAAGAAACTGCAACTCAGGGGTATTTAAGCCATCAAAATCACCCAGGGATCACACCCGGCCTGAGCCACACCAACCCTTAACATGGTTGGAATTTTTGTCCCCGCAGGTTTCGAACCAGTGACTTTAACATCACAGAGTGTCTTAACAAACACACCATCACCGACTGTCCTACACCTTGGGGACAATGTTTTTTAGCACAATTACAAACACTTGGCTTCTACAATTCTTTTTTCAAAAAACACCTGACCGAAATAGAGACATTGATGACAACGCTCATGCTTCTGATGCTGATGACCTAGACACACTGCAAAGCACCACTGTATTGTACAAGAAATAGGGAAAAATCCTCGGTGAGAAGAGTGTTCAATCGACAAATAACACTCCCAAAAGTACGACAACCCGGAGTATCGCTCCAATGACCCATCACAACAACAAAGCAACTTATAATTCTTCAAACAGAGGAGGAGATAATGACCCTCCTCACCCTAAAATTGATAGTTCTCACAACATTCACATGGACAAGAAGAGGAAAACAATTGTGGGATAGGCGGAAGAGCCTGAAATTGAGAGTGAGAACATAGAACTTGGGCCTGATATGGAAAACATATTCCACAACCTTGATTAGCCTAGAGATGTGATCCAACATAGTCGTCCAATGGACATAGCCGATACCAAATTTTTTGATCAAGATAAATCCTTCATGTTCCAGAGCGTTGTATTTGACAACGAGTCTAAAAAATTAATTATTGAAAAAAAAAATGTAAAAAGTAAGAAAGGAAAATCTTGTTTAGAGGTTAACATTGCGAACATGCATCCATCCCAAATCTGTTGACCTCACATAATGAATGCAGATGCTCTTGATGATTCCATTGGAGGCATTGAGGCCGAGAATGCCAGACTGAAGGACCAGCTCAAGGAATTGGAGGAAGATTTGATTCTTATGACATTTCTTGCCATTCCTTTGGCAATAGCCATGCCTTCCACCCTTGCAGCCAAGTTAAAAGGATCCTCGATCCTCCTCGCACATGTAGAGGATATGTGGATAATAATATCAAGAAAAGAATGGAACTGATTGTTGAGTCGTTGGAAACATCACAAACCATGGCTTCCCTTGGAACAAGGGAAGATAATTTGCTCGAACATTTGCAGGTGGAATTAAAAAATGAATAACATTTCTATTTAGACATGGTCCTTCCTTTTGGCACCATTGTCAACAACATGATAGAAACGAGAAGAAGACAACAATATCTCCCATCCAAAAACTGGAGCACTAAATTAAATGCATGCTGGAAAGAAAAAGTGAAGAACTTGTATCTCATTTTCCAGTCATGTGAACAAGCCATATCAAAGAAATAAAAATTATTCACAAAGCTGACCAAAATAGACTTAGTCGGAAGGACCAACGACTTCCAAGACCCCAACTTAATTTTCAACTCCTTTCCCTTAACTAAGAAAGCCTTCGATAAACATGTTGATATTTTAAGGCATTGTCTTTGCAAAAGTTTTACAACATCCTTGAATATGGTAAAAATGACATCGACAACTGGCTATTCAACTATTCAGTACAAAATGAACAAATTGATCAGGCCTTGCGTAATCTTTCTATTGATCTAAGGGAATTAGAAAAGGAACTTTTCAACATAAAAATACGGAATGAGATCAACGTTGCCCCCTTGAGAAGCTACACTGGAGAATGGCTCGAGAGGGAATTGAAGCAGCTCGTCAATGAAAGACAACATGCAGTTGCCACAATTCCAGTGGCTGTTGACGACAACAATAAAAATGCATCACCAAGTAAATGGAAAAAGAGGTGATATGTACCATCACTATAAGTTTATACTGATCACATCCTACTTTCTTTATCAATCCAGTTATTCCACTTTTTTAAATAGAAATGTCTAGCCAAAGACTGATACCTTAACTTTATTATTTTCAGGTATTACACTCTACCGTCGCCCACTTCTTCTTTCCACGGTCTTATTTCTTGTACATATTTATCTTATGGTCCGCGAGAGCCCCAATCCCAGTTTATATGACAAACACATTTAAATTTCCAGGAATATGTAACAAACAATATTATTTTTTGATATATTTCAAATAAAACTGTTTTTTATCTCCTTTTATATATATGTCATCATAAATTTTTATCTTCCACTATGCTAAATGTTAAGAAATTGTGTTTATTTAATTTCAAAACTCTTTTTTATCTCCTTGTATATATAAGTCCTCATAAATTTTTATCTTCCACTATGCTGAATGTCAAGAAATTGTGTTTATTTCATTTGAATATAACTTTTTTTGCACTGGCACATATAGAGACAAAATAGACAGAGATTATATAGTTTCAAAAAATAAATGGGACTCTAGGGGCACGTGTCATTTTTATCTTCCACTATGTTGAATGTCAAGAAAATGTGTTTATTTCATTTGAATATAACTTTTTTTGTGTTGACACATATAGAGACAAAATAGACAGAGATTATATAGTTTCAAAAAATAAATGGGACTCTAGGGGCCACATGTCATTTACTGCATGGATACCACCTGTGCTTCATGCTGCTTTCCACATCTCCACTGCAGTTTTCATCTGCCTCCGCTACTTTTTCCCCATCCCTGTAGATTTATTCCCAATTCAACCTCACAGGGACTATGCTATCATGCAACACTTGTTTTATTTTACATGTAATTATGCAAGTTGTGTTTATTATTATTTCTAATGAAAATGTGGATCCACTTTATAAAACTTATTTTGAGATAGAAATTCAAAGTGATTAAATAACATATTAAGAGTGGGAAATGATTAGTTTTATTTATAAATTAGTATTTAAAAAAATTAAAATTAAGTATATTAAAAAAGACTAATTATACTATGTATATTTAAGAAATATTATTTATATAATTTGAAAATAAAATTCTATTTATATAGTAATGTTAAAAATTAAATAAATAAAATTAAAATGAAAAATAATATATATATATATATATATATATATATTCCAAATGAAAATCCAATCAAATATATCAAATTCTCAACAAAAGCACATGAAAAAAAATAGATTAGACTAAAAATGTGTTACTTTTTGTTCTCTTTTATGTTTTGTATGGTGGGAGGCAAATAATGTATAAACCAAATTATATGAAAATAATTAATGTTTCAAACTTATATTTGAGATAATGCATTTTTCTAAGAAATACTAATTAACTATAAATAAAATACAATTAGCAAAGTTAAAAACATATACACAATAAAATTCTTTTTAACCTAGAGGTGAAGAGAAACTCAAAATGGTGAAAATAGGGGCAGATAAAAAGGTGAGGGTAATATCCTACCTTCACCATGAAATGTGAAGGCATGCATCTCCTCTTATTGTAAAACCACACAAATATGTTGACTTCGAGTCCATAATGTTTTTGTTAATCCATATAGTTTGATGTAGTTAAATTCTCTTTTTCCATCCAAAAAGGTCTAAGTTTATCATGCTTCATCATCCAAAAGTAAGGTTGAAATAGTTGCATGATGGATACAGTTTGAATTCCATCATTTCTTGACACTTAAATTCATTGGCCTCAAGTGATCAATAAGGTACCAAGGTGGGATTAGAGTCAAAACTTGCACTACAACCATGGTTGTTCACCATCATCTTTAAGATGTACTAAAATGTTTGATTCCATATACAATATGGATCCTCTATGGTGTTTTGCAAGGGGGTTGTCCCTTTAGGGAACTTTTTTCCATGTTACAACCTTCTCTAACTCTTAATATAAATCTCTCAATTTGTTTTATTGTTGTATTATGGAATTGATGCCTACCCTATTAGCATCCTAATCTCTCTATTGATATTTCATTTTCTCCAAACATAACATGTGATTTTCCTTCAAATGAATTTAGTGTGGATTCTCTTGAAATATTAATGGATAATGTTCTACTTTTTTTTTACATTAACAAGAAGTTATTTATAGGCCATTAGGATGGAACTATTCCTTTTCAACTATCCTAGGAACAACATAATGACAAGTTCATTACCGTGGTCATAACCCTTGTTCGAGATCGAGAATCCCCCATGATGCTAAAAATATATAGTTGGATCAACACACTTTGCTTGAATTCATGAGCTCTTGGAGCCTCAAAAGACCAAAGGAGGTTGGGTGATTAATCATCTCACACATACCTGAGCCTTTTCTCACTAATAATTGTTTATAATTTCTAAGCTTCAGTAGTCATGTGGAGAATGGTGCATTTTCCATGTACTCAATAATTATTGAGTGTTCTTTTGCATGTTTAGTTGTACAACATAATTTTTTCTCCAAGACTTTATATATGGTTTATATATTGACTTTTTATTTACACAATTGAGTATTTAAATATGGTTTATATAGTGACTTTTTATTTACGCAATTGAATATTCAAAACTTCTAACTATTTAGTAGAACTCACAGGTTTGTCTCTTACCATGGGTGATGTTTCATATATTATATTCAATATTTATAAGTTTGTTTGAGCATCATGGATTTCCAGGTTATGTTTTGATTCAATCTCCATAACATTTAATAACTTATCTAAAGGACTATGGTCATCATATTCAACTTCATCATACCTTCCCTCCATGAGAAGGAATGGATTCTAGCTAAGTGGCTTTCCTCCTCATAATTAGTAACTCTATCTAATTGAATTTTCTACACTTTTTTCTTTTTAACTTGAAGTGATGGATGATTGTTTGCAACATTAATATTTAGAAAATGATTTAGGATTTAGTCGAATAAGTTTTTAATGCTTAATTTGTTTCTTTAGGTTCCAATTCCCCTATTTCCATGATATGGATTATTTAAACAACTTTACTAAATTCCTTTCTTTTTTCTTCCTCCATATTGCTAATAATCTCATGTGTGGATGATATAGAATTGGAGGATTCTTATTACCCAATACATGGAGATTATCCTCTCTAAATCCCACCTTTTCTTTTTTCCCAAAATTCTAATTGGTAGTCACTTATAACCTTGTGTACTATATGATTTTATTCTATCTAAAAATATCCCCATTTAATTATATAGACTCATGTTCACTTCTTCTTTGGGCTTTATCCCACACTTGATGAGTGATAATATAAACTTAAACATATATGTATGTCAAATCCTCATCCATTATTGTGTCTTTAACTTTTACATTGGTCCTTCATTCCTTAAATATACTTATAAATTAAGTTGTAAATTAAGAACAATAGTCCAACATACACGTATTTTTAATTATATGAACTCATGTTCACTTTTTCTTTAAGCTTTATCTCACACTTGATGAGTGATAATATAAACTTAAACATATATATATTTCAAATCCTCATCCATTATTATCCTCATCCATTATTGTGTCTTTAACTTCTACATTGGTCCTTCATTCCTTAAATATACTTGTAAATTAAGAACAATAGTCCAACATACACGTATTTTTACTTTGATAGAAGTATGATAATCCTAATATTTCAATGATATCCAATTACATTGGTCCTTCATTTCTTAAATATAGAACTCATGTTCACTTCTTCTTTAGGCTTTATCCCACACTTGATGAGTGATAATATAAACTTAAACATATATATATGTCAAATCCTCATCCATTATTATCCGCATCCATTATTGTGTCTTTAACTTCTACATTGGTCCTTCATTCCTTAAATATACTTGTAAATTAAATTGTAAATTAAGAACAATAGTCCAACATACACGTATTTTTACTTTGATAGAGGTATGATAATCCTAATATTTCAATGATATCCAATTACATTGGTCCTTCATTTCATAAATATACTTGTAAATTAAGTCGTAAATTAAGAACAATAGTCCAACATACACATATTTTTACTTTGATAGAGGTATGATAATCCTAATATTTCAATGATATCCAATTTCACACCAAGTTTTCATCCATGATTTCCCTACCATCTTTCTCTAGGTTGGCCTTAATTCTAAGTTCCATTCTTAATAGAGTGATTGATACTAACCAATCATGGTGAAAAAATGCTTCTTCTTTTGTTTTGATCTAATATTTCCTTCCCCAACTTAATATTAGGTAGTCCTTATATCAAAAGTATGTAACGGTAGGAAGTGTGGTAAAAAAATAACTAAAGTTTAACCCTCTTTAACCCCTTGACTATACTAGGATTAAGGCTTTATAATACCCCACAAACACTAAATCTGCCTTGTTTTGAACTTGGTATAATTACAAAAATGTGCTATGTGTACTTCTTAGATATATGAAGTTAAGAAATATACCCTTTATGTATACCTCTTTCTCCAGGGTATACGTTACTACCTAAATTTTATACCTCGTTGATAAATTTAGTATATGGCAAGTGTCTTTGTAAGTTATGATGGTTTAAATATTCTTAGTGTCTTTATGAGGTTGATTGTAGATATTCCTTTGAAAGATAAAACTTCCCCAAGTCTTAACAAGAAAATAGAGCATGTCTAAGTGGTAACTACCCATATTTTTCTTCTTTGGGACTTATAATTTAGTGATAATGCATGGATATTGACATATCTTCATGCTTATTATCTCCAGTAAATGGAAGATTAATTTTTCATTGACTACTAAGAGGTTCTCTTTTTTCTCAAAATGCTGATATATTCCTTTAAAGACAATAATGACGGTGTTGTAATTCTTCTTGAATGACTATGCTTTGTTCTTATGTAAATAGTAGTAGTTTTTTTTTTATAAACAATGACAATTTAGAATTTTTACTTCCATACAACGATGACATCTTTATTTGGGGTATTATAAGGCATGAAATTGTCCTTGGTAAACTATGGACATGATGATGCTGACATCCTCTTCATAACTCAAGAGCTCTAACTTTTTCAACATAGTAGCAATAGCATGATTTTTCTCCTTCCAAGCAATAGCTCTGAACTTTAACCTTGGTTTCTCAATCAATTCCTTTTTATGGATCTCCCTCATTTTTTCATAGGTAATTTTTTTTCCTTGAGGATTCAAATATAACTTTGGATTCCTCTATAAATTTGGCTTTGTAAGGCCTCACATGGACAAGGGTCTATTTTTAGGTTCTTCTTCATATTTTGGGTGATGTATGAGATGAAGGAGACTCTTAGATGGTGGTTATATTTCCTCTAAATAGACATATGAAAACATCTTCTAGTGAACACAAATCTCTCTCAAATAAAAAAATATCTCTCCAACAAGTCAAGGCATCCCTAATTAACTTTACAATGGTTTACAAACACACGTTTCTCCTTAGCAAACCAAACACAAGTTCCTTTGTCTCACAAATTTTAGATGAACACATTCTTTAGTGAATTTATTTCCTTTGAAAATGATATGTGTTTATTTGGGCATCTATCCATCCCTACTAGTTGGGTGTCCTTGTCCCAACAATGGGATCATCCCTCCTTGTCCTAAAATTGGCCTCATCCCTCTCATTCCATGTGTCTAAAATACAATTTTTCACCTATTCATTACATCATCATCCATGTGTCATCCTGGTTTTCCATCTTCTAGTTGGACCTCATGCTCAAGGATTAGAATATCCCCCCCCCCATTTCTTTCCTGATCGTTGTAAAAACTCATTGTGCCCTTGAACAATAGATAATGTGAATGGTTTCTCATAGCATAATTGTAGCCTTGAATACATCCTAAATGATTCTAATTAGAAATAATATTTGGGTGGTTCTGAAGATGATGTAAAAAAACATTTTTTGTTAAAAAATTAGAGCTTAATACTTCCCTCCCTCAAATACTTTTATATTCATACCATAGTCAACCAATCTCACATCAAAATTCTAGTGAGCATAGTGAAGTAGGTGCATCACATACTCCTCTGCATCTATGTTCTTTATAGTGAAGATGATGCATCTGTTGGGTTTTTGAACCCCCATGGGGTTTCGAAAGTAGAAAGAAGTTGATATTTCTCCTACAAGTCCTTTGAGTCTAGTAATTGTGTCTTTAATTGTCCCAACCAGGCCCTTGATATTGGTTTATTACAATGAGAAGGGAAAGTTTAGAATGGACCCCAAGGCCATTGACACTTTGCAATGTGTCAAAGGGCATATTAGTGTCATTTATAACTATAGTCATCAAGGTTTGTGGTGAAAATATTGTATGGACAATCTTTGTTTGTCTATTGGCAAAGAAATAGTGATATATTTCATTAAATGTGAAAAATAATGGTGTATTTATTGTGATGTACTCTACGATATATAATTAGGTCTCTAGATTGGTAAAAATAACACATAATGAGGTAGAATCTAGGGCATTTGAGATTGTGTATAGTTTTACTCACTTGTGGATTAGTGGAATACATTGTTATCTTCAAATGCGGGTATGATAAATTTCAAATTTAACATGTGAATCTCTAAGAATTTGTGTTGGAGATGTTCTAAATGATATTTTTATGATTTCATGATCTTTTTTTTACAAGAACTGGGAAATATATATTAAAAAGTGTGGATAAATCCACTGTAGTACAAAAATAGGGTCATGAGAGACCTTCGAGAAGTAAAATCTTTGAAGCTTGGAAATACTAAAGAAAAATTTGTGATCATAGAGTTTCCACCTTCCCTAGCTATACTACATCTATTGTATTTTGTAGAATACAATCTATAGAATACTCTGTTTATATATAATGAAAAACAAAACATAACATTTGAAATCTACAAAATCTCAGCTACCCGGTTCCATTTTGATCTTTGATTGTCCTTGTTGCTCCCAAATTGAGTCTAGACAGGGCTTGTTGAGGTCCAGGATTTGGTTGATTGTGGCTGAAGTTACATTATTGGATGCTCCATGGGTGCTTGCTGGTGTTCTTGGTTGTTTATGATTTCATTCCATCTGATCCAATCGACTCTGCATTATCTCCAGACTACTGCATTTCTCTTCAATCTAACTCCTCTTAGCATAAATTTCATCTTGAAGCCTTTCAATTGTTGATATTATGGTAGCTGCGGGAGGTATTAAACCTCCACATATAAACCTGACAAGAATAGAATATTCTGGGAAGCAAGAAGAAACCCTAAAGCATTGAACATAACCCTAGAAGACAAGTCGGCTAAAGAAAATAATTAATATTGAGTTTTTAGCCTCCAGAAAGAGAAGTCGGCCCAGATAGCTAAGTAAGAGCAATATAAATATAGGATTTCAGAGCTCATTTGAACACACACATCTCACAACTGTATAAATTTAGTGTACACTGTAGAAATTTAGTAAGTGTACAAGTCTGGAGAGTAGCTGCAGCTGCAACTACTGCAACTAGTATTTTCAGTTTTAGGCTTGGACTTTCTCTTGGTTATGGTTTGGAATTTATGCTTGGTACACTAGCTCTAGAGATTGGTATGCTACCTTGATTGGATTTTGGACCTAGGGTTTGATTCCAAAATTATTCTCTCTGTTAAGGTTAAGGTGCTCAGGGGTGGCTTCGGCCTATGGTTGGGTGACAATATTGCTATATTGTCTATGGTTAAATGAGAACACATTATTTCTAATAGGTTATGGGCCCACACTATATTCAGACAGTCTAACCACTGGAAGATAGATTTGGGAGGATTTTCTCAGTTACAATTGCAGTTGTAGTCAAAGTTTCAGCTGCAGCAACAAAACCCTAACCCTCTTGTTAAGGCACCTTAAGTGAAGAGCTTGACCTAATTCCTAGATAACCTAGTGTGCCCTAGCTTAGCACACCTCCTGGTACTCTCAACAAGCTAAGATGTCAAGTTTGATTTTTTGGTCAAAGTCAAAGGTTGACCAAGTCAAAGCAGTCATGACTTACTCTATAAAGTTAGAAAACAAGTTATAAGGGGCTTCTGACTTTAGAGCATGGAATAAAAGGATTGATCTCATCCTTTCCAAAGATAAAGTGTTGGATATCGTGAAAGGAAAGATCGTGGAACCATAGTTTGAAAAAGGAAAAGAGAAGGAACCTCTGAATGTCGCAGTTATGGAGAAGTTTAAGAACAATGACATCAATTCCATGAGTATCATAATGGACTATGTAAAAGACCACTTGATACCCTACATCTCTCATCTTGACTCATCTAAGAAGATGTATGATGCTCTAACTAACCTCTTCTCAGTCAGAAACTTTGGAAAAGTAATGAGTCTGAAGAATGAGCTCTGTGACATAAAAATGAATGATGATGACAACATAACATCATACTTGGTAAGAATATATCAGTTAAGAGATCAAATACAAGCTATTGAAGAAATCATTTCAGAAAAGGAACAGGTAAATATAGTACTCAATGGCCTTCCTATGGCATGGGATGCATTTGCCGCAAGCATGAACACAAGAAAGGAGTATCCCACATTTGAAGAGATTTGGAATTGTTGTGCACAAGAAGAATCAAGGATTAGCGCAAAAGAGAAAGTCCAAAGGAAAGATGATGATCAAACCTCACAACAAAGTTCAAGAAATTCAGGAATAAGAAGAAGTTTGAATCAAGGAAGAAACCAAATCAAGAAAATGATATGTCAAAAATACAATTCTTCAATTGTCAAAAATATGAATCACTGTCCTAATTTAAAGAAAAGGAAGGAAAAACACGAAGCAATAGTTGCCAAAGAAAAGGAACCCTCATAGAAAGTCAAACAAGATGAAGCAAGATTTCTTTTTCTAAGTCAAGGAAACAATATTCTTCAAAGTTCTTGTACATACCATGTTTACATAGTTTCTGTACCTATCATGCATATCTATTTCTTAGAAGATAAGATGTTCAAGTGAAACAATACCTATGAAAGAATAACAAGATAAGGATTGCTATCACAATGACTACAAGTCAAGCAATACACATGAAAAGATGAAGTATGTTGGCAATCCTTGGTAACAATTCCTGTGGAAGCTATTATATAAGTAACAACTTCCAAATAAGATGAAATCATAATCAAACTTGAAGAGACCCAGAAGAAGTCAAAACAGAAAGAAGTCAACAACCAAGAGGAAATTAGAAAAACACTTGTGACACTTTGCAGAAGGAAATAAGGATGCAGACGAAAGTGTGGAATCTCTTAGTTTGAGGGAGTTGATTACATAATTCCAAAACAAGAGAATGCATTCATGCATGAAGCAAGGATTATGATGGAGATAATCCTAAATGATATGATCCATTGAGTATTATGAAGTATATGTCCATGTTCCCATTGAAAGTAGTAGCCATGATAAACAACACGTGTTTAGAACAAGTCTTCTTCGAAAATAAGCCTTAAAGTATCCTTGGTTGTCCATCTACATCCATGATCCCATGATGAAAGGAAGAAGTTGGAATCTTCAGGGCATGGAATCTATAGAATACTCCATGGACCTAAGAGCTAAAGAGAAACACGAGAAGGAACATGAAGATTCCATGAAAGAAAGAAAATCCAGAACAACCAGTTATTATACCGAGAATCACAAAGACTACCAACTTGGTTTGAACCCACTAGAAGCAATCGAGCAGAACAAATGGAAGTTATGATAAAGAACAATGTATGCAAGAAAATGTGAAAAATACTTATGATTGGAAGAATTGCAATATTCAGAGGTTCTTCGAGAAGGAGGGAGAAGACTATGACAACAACTTGTTCTAGTAAACCAGATATACCTCTTGTAGTATCCATGGATTGGAATTTACATGTAAAAGACTATTCTTTCCAATAAAGCAAGTGAGAAATAAGCTTATACAAGAAAGAGACCCATGTATGTAGATATAAGAAGCCCTTGTATGGATTCAAACAACTTGATGCAGAGTATCTCATATACAGCATAAGCATGGTGAAAACTTTCTATGACAGAGATAGTGTATCATAATAGTTACTCAAAAGTATGGGATGATAGATTGCTAATCCATGGAAAACTCTCTTGATGACAGAAGAAGTGTTGCTTGGATATGTTTCAATTTGATTCTTTCCACGATATCATGATCTAGAAGGAAACATAAGTGTTGAATTCAACCATGATATATTGTATTGATTAGAGCTATATGAATCCTTCAGAGAAAACCGGTGTTCCATGACAGACCAAAGTACATTGAGATCAAGAATTATATTCTCTATGATGAAGTCCAGAAAAGAGAATTGGTTCTCCAATCTATCTCCATAGATGAGCAGATACCAAATATTTTGGTAAAGCCTTTGTCCAAGATGAAAAGTTTGTGTACTTAAGAAACAAGTTGGGGCTCGCGGAGACAAATTCCTTATTGAAAAAAGAAGAGATTACTCCCAGGTTGGGAGGGAGCACTGATATGTTATTGATTTATGGAAAATCATTTTTCAGTTTGAAAAATGGTCCAGGATTGAGCAGTTCTTTTCCATTTCATAAATTGGTTTGAGATTTCTAACGAACATGCATTCTCCAGTTTGGAAAATGGTCCATATCGGACAATCGTTTTCGTAATGAAAATGGTCCAATAGATTGATGATGTACCATAGACAATGATTCCCCTTGTGGCTAGTGTAGGGGAATGTTCTAGTAAAATAATTCTTCTTTGTAGTCACTCTAAGCAGTGGTCAAGTAGAATGGTCTTCCTCGCTGGGAATTCATTCTTTCAAAGTTCATAGTTATGAGCAGTTTCAAAGAATGGTCCGTTTTGGAGGTTGGTGCAAGATAGTCATTTCCATTAGGAAATGGTCCAGATAGTCATTCCTCAGGGCATACTCATTTTCTCCAGGTTTCACTATGATTAGTGTTGGAGGAATGGACCTGTTAGGTGAATGGTACAGGTTCAACAATTAGGGACATGCATTCCCTAGGGTAGACTCATTCTCTCCAGGTTGCACTATGATTAGTGCCGGAGGAATGGCCCAAATAGGTGAATTGTCTAGGCTCATAAATCAGGGACAATTATTCTTATGTTCTTGAGAAGAATAGTCCAGATAGCCCATGGATGATGTTTTACTTTTTGAGGGAAAATGCCCTTCCATATCTCACAGATGTGAATGGAAGAATGGCCTAGATGACTCAGTTTATATCATGATATTTTTTTATGCAGGTTCATAACGGATGATATGATTGTTGTGGATACTTTATGTCTCTGGACAATAGGTGTATGCTATTGTGGTGGATATGTTCCACTGGTTGTGAATATGCATCACTAATTAAGTATTAGTGTGCTACTTGGTGTGGTTGTGTACCACATGATAGTAGTTGCGTACTACTATGGATAGACACGGTTGTGTTCCATTGAATGGCATTGTTCTGATTGCCATGAAGACTATCAATAGTGTTGGAAATGATTATCAGCTAGATGGATAGTCAGTGTGCTGGTGGATAGACATTCTCCAGGAGGAAAATGGTCCAAGACATTTATTCTTCTAAGATGTATGTCTGGATTAGAAGAATATTCCTTGTAGCCCATGGCATGGATTCCAACATCTGTTGGAATAGTTATTCTTCTAGGACATATGTTCGCATTAAAAGAATGATTCTTGTATCACTCTGTTGAGTGAGTGACTTATATAGCATCATTCCTAATTACTCATATGGAGTATGAATTTGAGAGATGATATAGTTGATGCTATCAGATGATACTGATGATGGTGCTCATGATTTGATCATGAGATAGCATGTGTGGTTATGATGATGCTACCCATTGAATGGTATGTTTGTGCTTGAGAACATTACCTTTAAATACCTCCCTAGCTATGAGGGAGTTTTGATATTATGGTAGCCGCAGGAGGTATTAAACCTCCATGTGTAACCCTGACAAGAATATAATATTCCAGGAAGCAAGAAGAAACCATAAAGAATTGGACATAACCCTAGAAGACAAGTCAACTAAAGAAAATAATTAATATTGAGTTTTTAGCCTCCATAAAGAGAAGTCAGCCCAGATATCTAAGGAAGAGAAGTATAAATATAGGATTCCAGAGCTCATTTGGACATACACAACTCACAACTGCATAAATTTAGTAAGTGCGCAAGTCTGGAGAGTAGCTGCAGATGCAATTACTACAACTAGTATTTTCAGTTTTAGGCTTGGACTTTCTCTTGGTTATGGTTTGAAAGTTTTTCTTTTTATGCTAGATCTAGAGAGTTGTACGCTACCTTGATTGGCTTTTGGACCTAGGGTTTTCTTCCGAAATTATTCTCTTTGTCAAGGTTAAGGTGCTCGGGGGTGGCTTCGACCTATGGTTGGGTGACAATATTGCTATATTGTCTATGGTTAAATGAGCACACCTATTATTTCTAACATCAATAAGGTGCATGTGTTGAGAGAGGGTTTCAAGTTAAAAATTTAGAGTGGAGTTGAGCACCCCCATATGAATTCACGTCCTTTGGTAGCCCACACATTCCGCCTCAGGGTTTGGCTGAACAGAACCAACTAGAAAGCCCTTGACACCCTGCAAATGCATGAACTCTGATGTGCTTAGATTCCTCTAGATATTTTCCATGCTACTAGGGGGACCCACTACTATAGAGAATTGGGTTTCCTGTGAATTGGGGAATTTTTGGGAGGAGAAAAATTCAACAAAGGTCATGGGGAAAAGGTCTGGGTGAATCAATGAAAAGGCAGAGGGTGAGACAAAGAATAATGAGGGGGAGCCCAAAATATCTACATAGAAATTTGTTGAGATACAGTCGACAATGAACAACGTATGCAATTTAGAGGGAACACAGGGTGATAATGGCTTACCAAAGCCACAAATAGAATTTTCCCCAACAAGGACGAGCATTGACCGATATTTACCCATGTGACAATCAATGCCAAATTCATGTCAAACAAATAAGTCACAAATTTTACCTCGTGCGATGTACTTGAAGCCTTCAAATCTACGAGCTTGAGTCTGAACCTAACGTCATCCTGACCAATCGTCTGTGCATCTAGGTTGCTACACGCATGATCCATCTGCATTAGATCCTTCATCCTTTGATTTTCCACGAGCTCGATTGAATGAATTAAATGACCACCTGAAACCATAACAAGGTCGACGTATAATATGTTAACCTCGACTGTCCTTGGCCGATGATTCATCAACTTTACACTTTCCACCCATTTGCTTCACCGTTCCCCACTTATGTTGGTCACCTGCCTGCTCCACCTGTCCCCTTTTGCGTTGGAGCTCCAAGTCTTTCCTCCTTTAGCCTTTGCGCGTTGGCTCTTGGTAATGTGTCGCATTAGGCTAGGGGGGTTACGACTTCAACACCCTCCACCCCTAAGGTTCCAGGAGGTCTCCCTATGGCCTCTTTCTCCAATTTGTCTTTTGTTGTGCTATTTTCCCTCAGAATGTGAAAGAATTTTAGCTTGAGGGACCTTGAGTCTACATGTATTCGATAAATAATTCTTTTTTAACTTATATTTTTTGGCTCGATTCCCTAGACCATCATCCATATGATTTTCTTGGAGTCGCCTATAACATTCTGATTGGAAATTTGGCTGGTCTTTTCTAGCTGGAGTCCTTTGAGTAATGCATAAGCCTCTGCTTTATTATTGGTGTCTTTCTCGATATTCTAGTAGCAATTTAATATTATTTTTTCTCTGGGTTTGTAGAGAACCCCCCCTCGCACCTACCTTCCCTTTTTTATGATTTCATTATTATCTTATAAGTATTGGGATAATTGTTTTTTGGACATGACCCTATTAGTCTCAAGGATATACAATAAGTTTTATGGCCCTATGACTAGACATATTTTGATTGCAAGTTCATCCATATATGGGTTTTTATCTATATGTGAAATGAGTCTGTTGAGTTTAAATTATAGTGGTTGATTGACAATTTCAAGTTAGTGATGACTAGGAATATCAAATCATAAGGATGGATACATATAAGGGACATATCATGTGTAGGATCTTTTTGTATTTGTATGGTTAATCTCTATGTCATTGAATATCTATACATGCATTTAAGATCAACAAAAAGTAAGGAAAGTGATTTTCTTCTTAATCATGGTAAATGTGTTCAAAATACAAGAATGGGAGTATTAACCCCCTAAAAGGTCAAGTTTTGTGCAACTCAATCAAAAGAAAAAAATAAAAAGAAAAAGAAAAGAAATAATATATGGAAAACCATAGGTAGAAATGTATTGTATACTCCTAAAAACCATCAAAATAAAAAAAAATTAACCTTTAAAATGAAAAGAAAAACGATTAAAAATGGTCAATTTTTCTTCATTTCATTTATAACTTTAAGTTTTAGTTAATCTTTAATTTAAATAAGATTGATATTACTTGGAGATTTCATTAAAGAGTTCATTATAACTTAGAGTTGAGTGAAACTAATGAAGCCTTTAATTGATTTTAATATCATGGGACATTGAAAATTATGTTTTTATATTTAATTGAAAACCAATCTAATTCAAATAATTTAAGAAGTTTTTTCCTAACGATGGACTGCACAATTTGTTAAGACATAATGAAACCATTTAGTTTCTCCTCTAATATAGAGGAATAATATGATCATATTATTTCTACATTTGTTTTCTAAACTTATTTATGTTATCTTGATTACCCAAATATCCCTCATATAGTACTTTCCGTCTTATTTCTATGAATAAATTTATTAAACTACAATCCCCCACTCCCTCTCTCTCACGAGGAAATATATCATTGTAATAACCTTATTTTGATCCTTGGAATATATTGGATCAAATTATGTATAAATTATGAATACATGGTTATAATGATGGGGTCATGCCATGTGAGCTTAAATAAATAACTACATATTCTAAATGATGTAAATATACTTGTGTGGATTCCTATTATGGAGCTAAAGGCCAAGACTTGACTACAAAATGGTTAGGAACGTAGTTGTTATACATATAATTTCTATGTATCGTGAGGTAGACTTACCAAAATGAACTCAAATATATATACTAATGTCAATGCTATAGTATAATGATCCAATATGGTTGTGGAGAGCATGAGAGGAGATATGATTCCATGAGAGAGGAAGAGGAAAGAGGGACTATGGAAAGAAATTATCTATGCCATGTGTCATCCTAGGAATTCATATATTTCCCATCATGTTTCTTAAATGAAGCTCATCCACACTTAAAAAGGCCAATTGTGAATGCATGTTGAGGTTGGTGAGGATGGCACCTTAAAACATTGTGAGCATTTAAATTGAGATATAATTCAATTTTGGGTTCTATTCCAATCAAATTATGCCTATTGAAGAATCTGTGCACTTTATATATTTCCAATAATAATTTGGATGGAGGAATTTCATCGATTGTGTCCATATTAAATCTTTGATACCACTTTGTTGATATTG
>SNQJ01S0121097.1:367-27222 GCA_010110895.2 Picea sitchensis
AAGGAGTTTGAAGGTGATCTTTTCCTTGTCTGAAAAATTATGAACAGAGAAATAACCTTCTAGCAGATTTAACCATTTATCTAGGGCATCCGCATCTATATGACCTTCAAATACGAGAATATCAAAATTAACCTGTACCTTGAAAGACGAGGTGCCTCCAAAGTGGTCGCTTGATGAAGATGCGCCTGATTCTATCAGCAGGCGTTTAAGGATGTGGGCAAAATTCTCGATCATTTCATCCCTCTGTCGCGTGAGAGCTTGCTCAAGCAACAAATTGATAGGATCGTCTGCTCCGTCGATTTTCTTTTCTTCTTCCATTGAGGGTTTCTTGGGTGTGCGAGAGCGATTGTCTTCAAGAGAGACAAGCTCGAGACCCAACTTGCTATACTCCGACCTCATTGGGGACATGCACTGAAAAAACTTTCAAGAGCAGCCTGCTCTGATACCACTGATCCAGATTATTTTCGGCACGAAATGAGAGTGGAGATATAATAAAGAAATGCACAGAGATATTGCAGATATTCAATACTATAACATAAATGTATCATATATGCAACCATAAACACAGATATACAGTAATACACGATTTCTATTATTGAAAGAAATGTACAGAGACTGTAAAATACAGAGTGAAAGACTCGCTAGAATGGTGGCAGCTTATCTCTGAGAAGAGATGTGACAGCTACTCGCATTCACAAGAAGATGATTACAATGAGGCTCGAAAGGCCTTTTTACAATAGAAGGGAATGCCAAAAGTCCTAGACATCGAAAAACCTAACCCTAGGAGATGAAGCGCCAAAAGTCATGTGGGCCCCGTTTGGGTAAGTTTGTACATCAACTTCCTGGGGTCGTAACTTTTGCATACGATCTTTGTTTTAGGTCTGTGATAGCTCGTTGGAAAGGTATCGTCGAGGAGATTCATTTTGAGGGCTCAATTATGCCTTCGACTATCATTGAGAACCTCTATCTCGAAAAACCTTCATTTGGACCCTCAAAATGGCCCAGGAAGTTAAAACCTGCTAAAAATAGTAAATTGCCAAAATGGCCAAAAAACTATTTTGAGCCATTTGGAAAAGGTGGGTGGCCACCGATATCCACCTGGATCACCCAGATTTAGTTTTCAGTATTGCAGCTGCTACAAAATTAGGATTTCTGCATAAACCCTAAGTGTGACATTTTCCTTGTTTGAGGAGGACGTTGGTGAAAGTAACCACACTTAGTAACTCACCCTAGGAGGGCGCATCTAGTCCCTAGATCAAAATTCTATAATTTGAAGTTTGAGAAATTAGGTTTTCCCCATAAAACCCTAAGTTGCAGTTGCAGTTGAAGTACCAGTTGCAATACCAATTGTAGTTGCAGTGCCAATTCCTTTCTACCAGTTCTTTCATGCCAGTTGCAGCATGAGTTGTAGTGCCACCACTAGTTGCAGTGAAAGTTTTTTGTGAAGTGTTGGGACTAATTTTTATTTTCCTAGTGTGTCTTACCCAAACAAATCTCCAACTACCTTTAAATTACAAGTTGCAACACCTTTGAAGTTTTAAAGGTTTGTTATTTATTGTCATTGTTGACAGATGGTGCCACTACCTGCCAATACTGTCAGAGGTATGTACTTACATATGTTTAAATTGTATCATTATTTTTAAAGGGTATTTTTAGGAGAAAGGATTTTTTGTCTAAACAACAATCGTAGATCCAAAGGGATCTCAGATCCTACACATTCAAAGGAACTATGCACCCCATGTTTGATTACTTTGATATGCCTCTACTTGTTATGGCATTATTGTAATCTTATGAATATCCATGTTGCATTTTGATTTGTTGAAGTTATCATACTAACCATTGGTCAAAATTAAAGTCAAAGTATTAGATTGAATAAAGTTGAGATGATAGAGTTTATTCTCTAACCCAGTTTTCTTTCAAGAAATCATATTATCTTAGTACATAGGACAAGTTGAATAAAATACTTGTCATCTTGAGTGAAGGAGACTTGGAAGAAAAGAAACACACTCATTCTTGAGGACAAGCCTCGAGGTACAATGTTTGATTATTAAGTTTATAAGATTCAAATTTGCACATGTCAAGTTTGATAACTGCCTCATTACAAGTAAATACTATAGTTGTGATAACAATCTTTGAAAAGTTTTATACTTGGTAGCATGTGAGAATTATTGAGATAAATGCTTATTGTAATCATTTACCATATATAACTAACATCTCCTCTAGGATAAAATTCTTTTTGTTTCCAGGTTACCATGGAGGAATGATTGATCACAACACTAGAAGAGTGTTTTCTCTCATTCCTTATTATTACATTTCTTATTTTTTACCCTTGTTTTAGGCAGGTCACAAGTGATAACTCTAAAGGAGCTATTGTGACGATCGTTCTCACTACTGTTTTTATTATTATTATAAAGAGTATTATTCTTATCTACTATTTCTCCCTTGTTTCTCTTGTTCCGTGCAGGTCACAGGTAATAACTCTGAAGGGAGCTATAGTGACGGTTGCAAGAGACAACATATTAGATGATACATGGAGCAAACTATCCAAAGTGTATACATGACCATATACATCCATGTACCGAAGAAGAATAAGAAGAAGCTACTTTTGAGATACAAAGTATCTCATATGGAGATTGATTGTAAGGAACAAAAGGCTCCAAAGATGACCGAACATTAGAATATAACTCACTATAAACTTGGTTAATGGATAATGAAGCCACCTTGAGAAGAAGAAAAAATAGTTTGAAGTCTCATTTAGCTTTTCATATTAATACTTGGTATTCAACACCAAGTATATCCTACAAAGCCTCTGAATTTTTTGTAGACCCAAAAGAAATCAAGGTTCAGAAGGAACATAAAAAGTTGTGATCAGAATTTGGACCAGGGGTCAAATTTTAGCCCAAAAATGAAAGTGTTCAGAATCGCTTCAAAACGAATGGGTGCGTAGGCCTCGTTGTCACGAACCCAACTCACTTCGAACGGGGTCAAACAAACATCGGATGAGAGAGATATCACGTCCTATTCGATTTGCCAAATAGGCAAAAAAATGCTAATTGTACAGTCTGTACAAGTGATGACGTGGCATGACCGTACATTGACCTAACATGTGCTGATTGGGCATGCTGACGTTGACGAATGACGTGAGGACACGTGGCATGATGATGACATGGCAAGATGCTGAGTTGGCAGTTTGGGCAGACATGTGGGCGAATGAGATTTTGACACGTGGCAATTATTGGCCAATAGAGTGGTGCCATGTGGCCCAGACGTGGGATGCCACATGGCACCCTGGGTATGGTGTTTAAAATTTTTATGGAGTCCGTGGGGTTCGAACCCCGGACTTCCCCCACTGGCACAAAGATTTGGCAAAGGCTGCCCAACCGGCGCACCACCATTTAGTTCTTGTAATATATATGTATTCACATATATTTTAATTGGCGTGTTGTATATTTGGGGTGCGTCCGGGCTGGGGCTTAGCCCCAGCCCCCGGTTGCATATACCTTATCCATGTGACCCTAACCCATGAGGAGTGGCATGCATTTTCAAACGGATAGCTCCACGCGTTGATGCTTGGTGCGTCCTTACTTGACCGTTGCAAAGGAGCCCTATATTAGCACTGGATGTGGCCACATGCCCCCCCATGCGCCCAACACCTCCACGTTTTGGGGGCTTAGTTTCGCTAACGGTGCGAAAATTTTGCACATTTCACGGGAACGACATGTGTGCTGGGTTTAGGCACGGGAAACGCCCATAAGCCAGGTTACTCACACATGAGGTGCGAATTGGCAAACCAGAGACAACAAGCTTGAAGGAGAAAAGTGGTAGGAGGCCTAACTTCTTCATCTTTTGGCCAAATGAGGTGCCGAAAAAGCCCAGCTAGGGGTTTTTGGATGTTCTGAATCCATTGGTACTATTTTAAAATCCATTTGGAGACTTCTATTGCAGGTTTTTCTACTTTGAATTTTCAGGAGCTTAAGGGAGCTGAGGGCCACCATTGATGGAGGTCATGCTCAGATGAGCCCAAGTCTAGTTTCTGTGACTAAATAGTCATTTTGACTAATTGTTATGCTCTGAACTCATTGGGACAGGTTTCAGAGGCATTTGAGGACTTTTACAGGATTTTTTTCCACAAGGAAGCTCAGGGAAGCTCAAGGCCACATGTAGAAGAGGTCATGCTCGGATGAGCCATGGTCTGTTTTCAGAGTTCTATTAGTAATTTTTGGGGTTTTTATGTATTCTAAACCCAATGGTACAGTCAATCAATCCATATGAGTTGAGAAACATCTTGTAAAAGAATTTTAGACAAACTAATCCCAGAGAGCCTAGTCCATTGATGGAGGCTCAAGGAGATGTAGCCCAGTTGGGGGTGAACTCCTTTATCATGTGGTTATTGTTGTGAGTTGCTGGTTATATTTTGCAACATGTTATGTTGCTGTTGTGTTTCTTTAAACAACATTTAATATTTTAAAAACCTCACACATAAACTTTTAAAAGAAGCCTAAACTTGACACATAATTTATCTTGCACAACTAAGACATTGAGCAAGGTCCTGAAGTTTATTTTAATGGAGTAGAGGGTGCTTGCATAGAAAAACAAGTCAGCTCCCTATTTTCAGATCAGGTGGTATCAAAGCATAGTTTTAATCATGTGATTTCCATTGATAGCTAGAGATTTAGCTGTTGGTATTATTGTGCAAGTTTTGTGTTGAAGTTTGATATCTTGCAAGGATGGAGGAAGCGTCAAACCGTAAGAGTTATCATACATCTTCATTAGCCAAGTTATTTGACAAAGAGATGTTGGAAGAGTTTCTAACCATGAGAGATATGGTGCAAGATATGTGGGAAGATAGAAAGGAGAGCATTGTCCTTCAAGAGCAATTGATGGCCATGAAGGAGGAGAAGCACCAGCTTCTTGAAAAGTTTCATGAGATGGAGACTCAACTCCATGAGGTAAAGGAAACCCTTACCAAGTACATGCATGCACATGAGGTATGTAATGCTAGTTTTTCTTCAAATTCCTCTCAAGATGAATGCTTTAGTGTTTTTGAAAATCACACTAGAGGAATAGGGTCCAAGTTATTGTTAAAAATGGGCTATGAAGGTAGAGGGTTAGGCAAGCATGCACAAGGCATTGTTGAGCCTATTTTTGTTGAGGAGAGGCCCAAGTATAGGGGTCTTGGATATGAACAAAAATATGGAGCATATTCCAAAGCTGAGGAGACAAGGGAAACAGTTCCAATAACAACTTTTGTTGCAAGTTCCATCCCTCAAGCATGCCAATTGTGTGTTCAAGATGAATGCAAATGTGAGAAACAAGAGAGTTGTAACAGCCATGAGGACAAGAACATATTTGTTGGTCTTCAAAAGAGAGCTGGTAACTCTTCAAATTCACCTCCTCAAGAAGGCGATAACGATGAATGTTTAAGAACTTTTGTTTCAAGTTCAAACCCTCAAGCATGCAAAGTGTGTGTTCAAGATGAATGCAAATATATGAAACAAGAGAGTTGTGGCAACCACGAGGACAAGAATATTTTTGTTGGTCTTGAAAAGAGAGCTGGTAACTCTTCAAATTCACCTCCTCAAGAAGGCGATAAAGGTGAATGTTCAAGGTATATATCTACCTATAATTAAGTTGCTTTTGATTATGTTAAGCATGGTAAATTTGCATGTAAAAATGGAATAAAAAGTCCATGTACATATTGTGGTTTAGATAACCATCATGTTTCAAGATGTTGGAAAATATTGACCACATAGGAAAATTTCCAAGCAAAGGCAACTTGAAAAGAAGATGCAAAAGATTTGCACTCACTGCCAGAAGAGGGGTCATCTCATTGACCAATGTTGGACATTGCATCCAACCACTCATCCATAACACAAGAAGTAGATAGATAAAGAGATTGGCAAGAATGGAAGAGGAGATTCCATCATCAATGTGAGTCAAGATGATTCACAAGAAGACGATTTTCTGTAGAAAAAGTCACCATTGATTTGGCTTGGTAAGAAATGGTTAGATTTCTTGAACAAGTAAGGCTTGCATTTCTTTGTTTGTAAGATGCACTTTTCAGCCTTATGTATCCTTTTCTGTTGAAAGTTTGACAAGTTGTAGCAACTTATCACAACTTGTACGATACAAGTTTGCATGTGAATGCAAATATTTCAAAGGCATTCTTGTTGTTGCACAACTTCGCCAAGAGGATGCAAAAGATGGGTAAGATACTCACTTGTTGCAGCCATATAGCTTTTCATTTTAGCTCTTATGTACCCACATGTTTTGGGTTTATGTACTTATGTTTGTACTTGAAGGAGAGTTGAAGAGCTACGCGCATGCATGTGATTTTGTATGTGTAGACAATGAACTTTGTGAAAGTTTCATTATGAGTGACTCATGATTGTAACATGGTTGTGTATCATGAATGTCGACTTGTCATTGGGAATGTCGATATATTTCAAATGAGTCTCGACTTGTGTCGATGTTGTCTTGACGACTATGTTGTGTCGATCATATTTTTTGACTTATGTTTAGTCGATGGTGTTTGTTGGCTTGTAAGTCAATATTGAGTACACCAAGATGCAGGAAAACTCCATGTACTTTGATGAAGTACAAGATGCGACCATTTGCTTGAAGAACAAAAAGACTTTGTTGGCATCATTTTCAGTCTTGTATAAAATTTGTTTTCAAAATTGATGTTTTTTCTTGGTTTGTGACAAGATATCGCAGGAAAACTTTTTGCAGCCATTGTAGAGCGGATTGTGTTGATGCCAAAGAGTTCACAAGAGGGACTTGATTCTCAATGGGAAGGCTGGTAGTCTTCCAAGAACAAAGAGAATAGTGGGTCAACAACAACTAGAGAACATTGGTCGAGGGACATAGCCAGTTGCAGTGCAAGGCATGTCAAGGTACCCAGGTGATTGCCAAAAAGACTTTTCAAGTAGAATCAGTTGATAGAACTTGGAAGTAGAAGAGCAATGAAGCTCAGGCAGATAATCATCAAATTTTGTGGGTCCAAAAGCCTTTAAGTGGGAAGGTGTGATCAGAATCTGGACCATGGGTCAAATTTTAGCCCAAAAATGAAAGTGTTCAGAATCACTTCAAAATGAACAAGTGTGTAGGCCTCGTCGTCATGAACCTAACACACTTTAAACGGGGTCAAACGAACATCGGATGAGAGAGATATCGCGTTTTGTTCGATTTTCCAAACAGGCAAAAAAAATGTTGATTGTATAGTCCGTATAGGTGATGACGTGGCATGACTGTATGCTAACGTGGAAGGTGGTGATTGAGCATGCTGATGTGGATGAATGACATGAGGAAACATGGCATGATGATGACATGGCAAGATGCCAATTTCAGAGTTTGGGCAGACATGTGGGCGAATGAGATTTCGACACGTGGCAATTATTGGCCAATAGAGTGGTGCCATGTGGCCCATACGCGGGCTGCCACGTGGCACCCTGGGTATGGTGTTTAAATTTTTTATGGAGTCCATGGGGTTCAAACCCCGAACCTCCCCCATCGGCGTAAAGCTTTTGCAAAGGCTTCCCAACCGGCACGCCACCATTTAGTTCTTGTAATATATATGTATTCACATATATTTTAATTGGCGTGTTGTATATTTGGGGCACGTTCGGGCTGGGGCTTAGCCCCAACCCCCAGTTGCATATACCTTATCCATGTGACCCTAACCCACGAGGAGTGGTGCACATTTTCAAAAAAACATCTCCACGCATTGACACTTGGTGCATCCTTACTTGATCGTTGTAAAGGAGCCCTATATTAGCATTGGGACGTGGCCACATGGCCCCCATGCGCCCAACACCTTGGGGGCTTAGTTTCACTAACGGTGCGAAAATTTCATGCATTTCACGGGAACGACACGTGTTCTGAGTTTAGACACGGGAAACACCCAGAAGCCAGGTTACTCACACATGAGGTGCAAATTGGTGAACCAGAGACAACAAGCTTGAAGGAGAAAAATGGCAGGAGGCCTAACTTCTTCATCTTTTGGCCAAACAAGGTGCCGAAAAATCCCAGCTTGGGGTTTTTGGATGTTATGAATCCATTGGTACTATTTTCAAAGCCATTTGGAGACTTATATTGCAGGTTTTTCTACTTTGAATTTTCAGGAGCTCAAGGGAGTTGAGGGCCACCATTGATGGAGGTCATGCTCAGATGAGCCCAAGTCTATTTTTTGTGATTGAATAGTCATTTTTGACTAATTGTTATGCTCTGAAATCATTGGGACAGGTTTCAGAGGCATTTGAGGGCTTTTACAAGTGTTTTTTCCACAAGGAATCTCAGGGAAGCTCAAGGCCACATGTAGAAGAGGTCATGCCCGGATGAGCCATGGTCTGTTTTTAGAGTTCTATTAGTAATTTTTGGGGTTTTTATGTATTCTGAACCCAATGGTACAGTCAATAAATCCATTGGATTTTATCAACAACTTGTAAAATAATTTTAGAAAAAGTAATCTTAGAGAGCCTAGTCCATTGATGAAGGCTCAAGAAGATGTAACCCAGTTGGGGGTGAACTCCTTTATCATGTGGTTATTGTTGTGAGTTGCTGGTTATATTTTGCTGCATGTTATGTTGCTGTTGTGTTTCTTTAAACAACATTTAATCTTTAAAAACCTCACACATAAACTTTTAAAAGAAGCCTAAACTTGACACATAATTTATCTTGCACAACTAAGACATTGAGCAAGGTCATGAAGTTTATTTTAATGGAGTAGAGGGTGCTTGCATAGAAAAACAAGTCAGCCGCCTATTTTCAGATCAAGTTAGTAGAGCTATAAGGTCCTACCTAGAACCATTGCAGTAACCAAGAAGAGACCAATATGGTCCCGTGACACTTCGTAGGATGAAAAGACATAGAGCATTGACGAACCATATCATGAGAAGCAAATGGCTCCATCAGTGGTGAGGTAGGAAGCCCCACCAAGTACCAGCTCACAAGGAGCTAGATTTTAGAGGGAGTCAACTCTCATGATCTAGTAAGGAGAAGCAACCTCCCTGGGACCATTCATAAAGATGCACAAAGCCTAATTTGTGTCCAGAGGATTCTCCTAGCAAGAGGGAGAAGAATATGATGAGACACCTATTCCAGTAATCAAAGAGATAGTTCTAGTGCTCATGAAGACAGTCAAACCAACCATGATTCCGATATAGTATGAGATTCAGGGGGAGCAGTCCATGTATTTGATATTGAGTTACCTCCATGAAAGAATAAAATATACCTTCAATATTAGTTATTGAGACACTCTCAGTTTTAGATAAAGTTGTTGCCATGATAGAATAGAAGAGATACTCTCAGAGTTCAACAATTACAATAAGAATAGAGCAGTCATTCTCAGCTTTAGAAATAACAGCTGTAGGTGCAGAGTCCTGGTTCTAGAAGGAATAGTTGTAGAAAAAAAGTAGAATACATACTCTCAGGAAGTGAGACAAATATTGCTTTGTAGAAAGCACATAAAACCAAGACATGATTACACAGATTGAGTTGCATCTAAGCAAGGGTACCATGTTGGTACAATGTGATGAGAACATTTGGTTTCGAAGTACGGGACATGAAGACTCATTTCTGCAAGTTGAAGCAAGCTCCAAGAGCTTGGTATAACAAGATTGATAGTTTTCTGACGATCTTGGGATTTACCAAAAGTAAAGTTGCTCCCAACCTTTACTTCAAGATTAAGAATGATGAACTAGTTATATTGCTACTATATGTGGATGACTTATTCTTGACAGATGAAGAAAAGCTCATCACAAATTGTAAGAAGAATCTTTCCCCTAAATTTGAAATGAATACCTAGGCCCGATGCATTATTTCTTAAGTCTTGAAGTTTGGCAGAGCTAAGAGAAGATCTTTCTTAGCCAAGGGAATTATGCAGTTGAATTACTAAAGAAGTTTGACATGTTGGAAGTAAATCCATGGACACACCCATGGAGATGAATTTGAAGCTCCTGGTTGATACTTCATCAGATTTAGTTGATGATACTCTATACAAACATATTATTAGTTCTTTGATGTATTTGATGAATACCAGGCCAGATATATGCTTTGTTGTGAACACGTTGAGTCAGTATCTGGTGGAGCCTAGACGTGTTCACCTTGTAGTTGCAAAGCATGTGATGAGATACCTTAAGGGTATGTTGGATTATGGTCTCTGTTATACTGGAGATCATGACTTCAGACTATATGGTTATACTGATTCAGATTGGGTTGGAAGTGCTTCAGACATAAAGAGCACTTCAGGATGCTGTTTCAGTTTGTGGTAAGCCATGACTTCATGGAAAAGCAGGAAGCAATCCAATATTTCTCTTAGTACAGAAGATGCATAGTACATTGCAACATGTTTCGCCAGTTGTGAAGCCATATGGCTTCGGAAGTTGTTGACATGTCTATTTGACCTAGAGATGGATGCTACCATGATCTTTTTTGATAACCAAAGTTGCATAAAGATGAAAGAGAACCTAGTGTTCCATGATAAAACGAAGCACATTGAAATCCGATACCACTACATTCGTGACATGGTGCAGAAGGGATTTGTAAAGCTACAATATGTTTTCACAGATGAACAGGTTGTAGATGTGTTGACTAAGCCTCTGTCTCTTGTGAAGTTTGAGTACTTCCGAGACAAACTAGGTGTAGTCTAAAAGGACCTCCCTCGAAAGGAGGAATAATGTTGATAATACTATGATATCCTGACCAATAATAAGTCGCTCAATTAGGATTTTATATCCTAGGGGACTGATCATCCCTGGGTAGATCCTGAAGGTCTGGTAAGGATGGTATGCCAGAGTGCCTGTGCATGTATATTCCAGCTGTGGTCAATAGTGGTAGCTCAGTTAGGATTTTATATCCTAGGGAATCTTATGATTCCTGGGAAGATCCCGAAGGTCCGGTAAGGACGGTCTGTCAAGGTACCACATGGTTGCTTAATTAGGATTTTATATCCTAGGGAATCTTAAGATTCTTGGGAAAATACTGAAGGTCCAGTAAGGATGGTCTGTTAGAGTACCACAAATGTTGTTGTTGATGCACCTGCCTCATTCTGTTGCCACATATTGACGTTGATGTTTCAACTTCATGCTGTGTATGATGATGATGTTATTCTAGCTTCGTGTTGTTGATGTTGATGTTCTAGCTTCATGTTGTTGATGTTGATGTTCTAGCTTCATGTTGTTGGTGATGATGATGTTATTCCAGCTTTGTGCCATTGATGTTGATGTTCCAGCTTCAAGTTGTTGATGATGTTTATGTTCCAGCTTCATCTTGTTGTTGATGATGATGTTAATCCAGATCTGCGCTACAAATAATGATGATGTTCAATTTCTAATGATATTGATGACGAGAAAAACTTTTGATGATCTATAGATATGACCGATAGTGTTCCCGATGCTGATGATGATGTCCCCTCCTCTTGATGTTGTATTGAGTCCAGTCAGTTGTTATTGATGTTGTCAGTTGAATACCCTTCTTGTTAAGGGGGATTGTTGAAATATTGCAACTTTGAAGAATATTCTAATTATATTTGATTTATTATTGTATAGATCAAATCCCCTTTTGTGGATTGGTCAAAGTCGATTCAATATGTATTTATTTAATTAGGCCCTATTGTGCCTTAGTAAAAGTCGGCTCTGTTGTGCCTTGAAAGTTAAATGTAATTAAGAGGGTAAAATGATAGGTCAGCTCAGACCTAATTATAGGATGGCCATACCACTATTTATAAGAGAGGCAAGTACCTCATTTGAACTCACTCACCACACCTAGCTATGCAGTGCGCAAGTCTTGGAGGAGAAGTTGTTACAACTGGGGGTGACGTCAAGGATAATTTCTGTTCTATCTCTTGGTATTTATTAGTTAAGTGGTGCGATACTCTTCCTAGTGAAGGAGTAGAGGAGGGTATTTTATTTGGTATTTGGTCTATATATATTGAGGATGTTTAACTTGGTTTTCCCCCCCATGAGGGTTTCCTAGGATAATTTGTGTGTCTCTATTGTTTCTTAGTTTTCCTCTCTTTCAATGATCTTATTTACGCAACTAATATGCTAAATGATTATATTAATAAAGAAGAACCATAACTCCCAGCTGTATAAGTAAAAGATCAACACCTTCCAGGCTCATTCTTTAAGGATTTGTGCACTATAAATTTATGCACGCAACATGCATAAAGACAAGTTTACCTTCTTTATCTTAGGAAAATACACGAAGTTTACCTTCAATTGTGTAAAACACACACTACTCTCCTCAATCACCAAACATACAAACTAGCCAATGGACAAGTACCAATTCCATTAACTAAGCATATACATTCAAAACCCAAATACAAACATATATTCTTTATTTCAGTTTGATTACGCAGAATACATGTCTTTCTCTTCGACCCAAAACTTAGAGCTTGTATCTTCTCAATCTCAGATCTCTCTCCTCTCTCTCTGCCCATTTGTGGGCTCACTCCCCTTGCTAATCCTCATGCATCTCTCTTGAATGCTTCCCCCCCACACTAAAAGGTTCTCGACCTATCTTATTCCTTCAGTCAGAAGGAACCCATGGAGTCAAACTGGGAACTGCAAAATGGGTACTTTGTTGTACCTCGGGCTGACGACTTATGATGTCCTAACAAAATTTCCCATACCTATATTCATGGGGGTGGTTGGTTGATCAACCACCATTCCTCCCTCATTAACCGATTTTGTCTTGGAATCAGAGTTAAGGAAAAAATAGTTTTAGCTTAGTAGATCCTCCTCTCATTCCTCTAGTGGTATCATGGCTGGTAATTTTAAGGCTTCACCCCAGAGTCAATTGTTGGCATTATTAATTAAACAATAATATATTTACAATATTTAGATGCCATTGCATGGAAATCATTAATTCATGATTAATTACATATATAATCAGGGTTTTTAGAAAGGGGGTATGAAAATCCCCACCCCCCTTCCTTCAAAAGGAACATCGTCCCCAATGTTCTTCCTAGAAACACCTGCCATGCCTTTATCTTGTTTCAACAATACCCTCCCCGTGACTTGCTTTTGCTGAGGCATCCCTCCGGCCTGTGTTACCACAACACGACATTCTTTAAAGTGATCATGGCATCTCACAGGGTTCTCATGTCACAATAGTATCCATTTTCCATGCTTTCCAACTTGACAATCATCATCTGTCCCTTTAGGACAAATTTGTAATATCACTTGTATCACATGCATACAATGAATTTCGTGAGATACTGTCATGAATTTCAATGAAAATTTCTTTCAAATTTGTTACCCACTGATTTCAAATTTCACATATCCATTTTCAAATATGTTCCACATAGGATCCAACTTTACAAGTATGATATTTTCCCTTCTCATAACAGTTTGACTCACCGGGTATTGGTCTTCCTTATGGGCTTACAACACTTCCATATACAATACCTTTCCTCTTGCAAATCCATCTTCACACATCTAAACAAATTGTTAGTTCTCATGAACATTATATTTTCATTACACCCTTGCAGTGGCTCACAAACAATTCCCAAAAATCTATGCATACTAAGAATTACATCACATTTATCTATTAAATAAGATGTCAAATAAAATGAATTATCATTCCTTACAGATACATCATTTCAACATCCAATCTTTTCAAAATGCAATCAATCATTAAATAGGTTTTAACCAATGTGCCAATGTCCATGGCCACATTCACACACTGCACCCTCACATTGTTTCCAGATTACCACATTTCATGTTAGACACTCTTTCCATGGTGTGTTGGGACTTTTCCAACCTCTCATCACATGGATTACCTATCCACATTCATTATTACAACGAGACTATTCTTCCTACTTTGAGATGATCATAACCTCAAATCAACAGACATGAAACTGAAAGTTTCACATGAATGCATTCAAGCATTTTTTTTTCACTAATAACCAGAGTGCCAACATTCATGGCCACCCAACTCCTCTCCTCACAATTGTTACAATATGGTAGGATATCAGAAAGTTCTCCTTCCGTAATGGACAATTCATTATATGCCCTCTCATGCAAGCATGCACTTCCTTAATGCATAAATCAACATGATGCTTATGATCACTTTTGTTCCCAATTATTCCTGATTGGTTAATGCATTCATGATACACAAGTTCATGAATTTTCTTGCAAGGATCTCAATCATCCTTGACTACTAGATATTCCTTTCTTTGTTTCTTCAGATTCTTCCTTTCCTGAATCATACCCCGCTTGGGTATTTACTTAATCAAAACTGAAATTATATTTTTCAAAATATAAAAAGATATTTCAGAAGGGATCCTTACTCAATCCATTCAAACCAAATGTCACATTGACATGAAACTTTTAATACCAGTCATGGCTTCCAACGACCTTTCTAATTTTACTTTATCAGTGGTGCTTCAGGGAACTCCCAAAGTTCCTTCAACAATTGTCAACAACAACCTTCTTGTATTTCTCCTCTGCTTGAGGTTGTCCACCATTGGCAATTGTCTTCTCCAACAACTCCAATCTTTTCTACACATAACATTCATCAACACAGTCACAATTGTATCAGTTGTCATGTTAAATAAAAATGCATGTATCATAATATTTAAATCAACAAAGCATTTTCAAATATGTCCCAAATATCTATATGCACTCTATCACATTGTCCTCAATGTTTTTATGAGGGTAAACACACTTAATTATTTCAGTTGTTTCTATAGTCATACAACTGTCAACATTCTCATGTTGAAACCTTCACACATAATAGTATGTCAACTTTCTCATCCCAGAGAAACATAATAAGCAACAAGAAATGAGTTAAGGGACTCTTCCCTCTTTTCAACTCCTACATAGTCAAAAATTTTCAGTTCTACTGAACTATTTCCAAGGCTTCATTACCTTTACATAACATGGCTTAACCATGATTATTTATTTATACAGATTCATAAATTTCTTTCCCTTTTTACCAATTGTACTTTTAAAGTACACAACTCTGCCAAATAAATCAGTTTTTTTTTTAAAGGGAGGAAAGTGTTCCTCCTTTTTTTCATTTATTGCTTATGCAATTTATCCCCTTCTGGGAGCCACCTGCTCTATTCCTTGAGCAGTCTCAGTCAAGTTCCTTTTGACTTTTACCTTAATATTAACAACATCCTACAACATCAACCATATCTCACAATTTAATTATGAGTAAATGCAATGTGCACATTTACCAAAATAAAATTTTGGATTGTCAAGATCTTGTCACATGTCAATTCTCCATTCATATATTATGTTTTAAAATGCAATCCATGATTCTTATGCAAATAGTATTTGTAGTCTACTGCCTTTTTTTTCCAATAGTCATTTAATATTATGGCATTGTTCCATTAATAGAATTTTCCCATAGTTCCTCCTCATGGAACCATTCATCATGCAACTCTCTTGTTGCATTTATGTCATTATCTAAATGATCTCAATCTATGAGTTAGCCTCAAATTCTTCATTTCAAAGTTTTACATAATATTCCATGAGGAACATCAACATGCATTCAGATTACATGTTCAAATATGCACATTATTCTATTGTGTGTCCACTTACTGGCACACTTCATAGCTTCTCTTGCATATCTATTTAATTTGTTTCACTCATGAGTGTTCATGATCCTTTACACATAATTTTCAAAGGAAAAATCCATATTTCCTTCTGTTATAACCACAAAACATTTCTACTTAGTAACTTTTCAGCAGGTTACATTAGTTCTTTCCAAGGAATAGAACAAATCCTCCTCAAACTATTACTTAATCAAGACAATTCAAACCCCTTTAATCTAGGGTCATCCATGTATGCATAGCATTATCCAACCCGAGCAAGTACTTAGGTAAACATTTGTCTTTAGGTTATCAACTTGGTTTCAAACCTTGCTTAATTATATGCATAAGCCTATTGTGTCTTATCCTAGGCATATTTCATAGTCCACAATTCATTTACATGTCATTCTCAAGGGCATAATTATATTTCATTTATTCATGACATTAGAGCATGCTTGCTCATTATCTCTTTCAATATCTCATATTAGCTTCCTCTTTCTAAGGAGTGCCATACCCCCTCCTCAAGCTAATATTCAAACAAAGCAAATAGACTCTTCAAAATATAGTCAAGTATGTACCCATAGCATTATCCAATCCTGGAAAGTACACTCCTTGCCTTACTTCCCTCTTGCTCATGCAGTCATATCACGCCTTCACACACACACACACACACACACACACACATTATGCATGCGTATTACTTGCACCTTTTTATATTATGCAATCATATTTATCTAATCTTAATACCAATCTTCTTTAAAGAGAACTTACAGTCGTCCACATGACCAGTCTCATAAACATATTCATAATTACGTTTCCCTCTCTCATGGCAACAATCAACAAGAAATCACTATTTCCCAATTGCTTAAAATCATTTACAATTGAAAAATACAACTAGGTGATTTACGACATTACCCAGGGCAGTAAAATTCCCATATCCAATTTATCAATCCATTCTTGGTCAATGGACCTTAACCAAGGGAATCCTTTCCTAAATTCCATCTCATTGTTATTTGAGCATACTAAGCCATACCTATATGGCCATCATCCATCTCTGGATGTCAATCTAACCCATTGGTCATCTGAAAATGCCCAAACATTCTTTACCATATTCAGGGTCAACATTTCATTAACCATCCTACCTTATCCTCATAAAGTAGTATGCAATCAAAATCATCAACATTTTACTTATGTTTCTACCATTCTTTGTCAATAGACCTTTATCAAGGAAACCCTTTCCCAGATTCTCTTTCACTGTTGCTTGAGCATATCTAGCCATACCTAGGTGGCTACCATCCACCTCTGGATGTTAATCCGACCCATTGGTCTTCAGAAAATAACCAAGATTTTCTTGTACCATAATATGGATATGATCCTTCGTTGATCTATCACAACTTACATCTTATAAGGTTATATGAAAACACCAATTTCAACATTTTATTCATGCTGCTAACTTTCTTGTTGATACCAAATCATCCTCAACTACAATATTTGTCAGCAGATCATATTTCACAACCCACCCCATGTTATGATAGTCTAAATGCATGTTACATACTTGCTCAATTATCTCCATAGGCATTACAACCTATCTTATGCACCAAGCATCTTACCCATGATTTCAATGTAGATGTATTCTAGCTGTCTACCTTTTGCATTCACATGCATAAACCCACTCTTAGGTTAATAGGAAAATACACTTTCTTTAGTACAACCATGATATCATGATCTCATTCATATGTTCATGTCACTTTACCTCTTTTATGAAGGTTAAGAATGGTCCAAAGGACCCCTTTTTACTTTTGCTTATCTCAATAACAAATTTAATTCATTATAGGTCAAGTAAATTGACCTTACAATTTTCCATTAGTGTATTGGCAGCCACCAATTCTGTTGATTTTTATCACATTTAAAATCACCACAAAGAGATTATACCTTTCTATCGCTGCCACCTCCTTAAATTTATGAACATTCATGTTTTTGGGCTTCGAGGCGATGATTGGGTTAAACTTATCTTATTGAGTTTTTTGTTTGAATTTTCGTTTGTTTTGTTTTAAAATTCATGACTGTAAGCATGAATTTAAATAAAAACTTTGTTTGGGCTTTGTCGTTATATCTTCTACCTAAGAAATTTCACTTTTAAGGCACCCATATATTTCTAAGCTTCAAGTTTTATGAACTCATCGATTGATTCACTATCACAATTTTTATGTATTATGGGTATCATGACTTAATTGGTTCTATGGTTGATCATCGGTTTTAATTTGTGAAATGTCTGAATGCGCAAACATTGGATTAAATTTAAATATGGGTTTCATGCTCTTAACAGTCATATCAACATTCATGTCGCTTGGTACAGGTCTGATGTACCCACGACTTTATCTCACCATGTTGTCCTGTGCATTAATGAAAGCATTCATTATTCGAATTGGCGTTTGATACTAATKGAGGGTTTGGAATTCATTATGGGTAATGGCTCATAGTTCTGCGTKCCCTATGGTTTTTCATTTTCACAAACTCATTTTATCAAGCTATGGTAGTCTCCAAACTTCGTAGTTTTCCGACCATTTTATTTTGCACAGATCTCTCCCTGCTACTCGTTTATTGGAAGCCCAAGTCTCCCCCCTGTGATATATTTTGTGTCCTTTTCACTGTGGCCATGGCCCCTATGGTTTGGATTGAACCAAATGGTTTTCAATATCTTCTTGCCCACGATGATGCCATCGATGATTTGAAGGCTTACGGTTGGGATATCTTCCTCAAGAAATTCGATGGTTACAACCTTGCGGTCACACAAGCCTTTGCACAAACATTTGATGGGTTTAGGGCCAGGGTCGGGGATGTGCAATTGGAGGTCACAGAAGACTCTGTCACCCAAGCAACATGACTCCCGTAGGTAGGTGAAAAGTGGTTTAAGAATGCCAAAATGGAGGATGTTCCATGGAACCTGTTCATGGTCTCTCGCGAGTCTACCTGCTTCCCTAAAGATATTCCTATTAACCTCCTGAAACCTAGATGGCACGACCTTATTTTGATTTTGAATCAATTTATAACATGCGAAGGCCGGTATGGTTTGGTATTTCTATACCACGTTTGGCTGCTTATGTTATTCATAGGTTTTGAATTGAACATGTCGTTCTACTTGTTAATGAGCCTATACAAAATGTCAAAATGATTTAAGAGACAGAGCATGAATTCTCTGTCGAGCCTCTTTCATCATGGGCTTATAAAAATCCCGTTGATATCTCACTTGTCACAAATCAGAGATAATTGGGAAAGTTTCCTGAGTTGAAATGGTTTTTCCTAGACCGAAAATACAGTGAACCCAGCTTTAAAGGTAAACCCCATTTTGAATAGTCCCGGGATCGAAAATCAGGGTTTCAATTCACCTGATGGCTGTGAAATTAATGAATCTGTGTCTATTGTTTTGGAAACCCCCATGTTTAAGAAATCACGATGTATTTTCTTGTCCAAGAAATCGTTGGAACAAGTAGTTGACGAATTAAAAGGAAAAGTTTCCCCTATTCTTGCTAATGAACCTAATTAGAACCATAACACCAAACCTATTGTTAGGAAATTTCGTAAGGGTAAGAAAAAGCAGAGATCAGATTTTAATTTCATGAACAAGAGGTCTAGTCAATTGATATCTATAAGTTTAAGGAATCGAAAAAAGGATCATTTGAGCTCAATCTCTATGATCGAGGTCAATGATCACTGTTCAAATGAAGAAATCAATGATTTCCTTGCTTGGGAAGATCCGGATAGCCAGTCTATAAAAAACAAAATTGTTGGTCGGGTTGAACAATATGATTTTGTCTCTAGGTTACCTCCATGTCTCAAAGGAAAAGAGGGTTTCACTGGCATTGGTCATGACTTCAATCAAGCCATAGGGAAACACAAAATACCTGTTGCTGAAAACATTCCACATCGGTCGACTATTGCACCAGTACATTGTGACAATTACTTAGATTAGATTGAACGCTATTACAGGGACATTTCGTTGTTACAGGCACAAGTAAAACATCTGGTTGCCCATAATGCTTTACTTGAACAAGAAAACCAAGAACTGAAAGCATGCGCAGATCAAGCAAATAAAAGACCCAAAATATCCGATAATCGAATCATAAAAAATGCAACCAACTTTAATGCCATCATTAATTCAGAACTGCCCGATCCTTCACTTGCTAATTTCTAATGGTAAAAATAATTTTGTTTCATTTTGTTATGAAAAATTAAAATAGGAAGATTTAATTTCGATTTTCTTTGATAATAATAAGACTAGCTACAAAATCTCTGATTCTATAACGAGTCTATTTCTGAAAATTAGTTAGCATTATTTCCTGAATATCAATTTCATTTTTGCTATCTACAGGAAGATGATAATTATGTTGTTGTTTACATGGAGGAATCATCTTGGATCATACACTCTATTATTCAGTAGTTTATTTCTTTTATGTTGATAAAACTTTGTTATTATTTTGACAAACCAACTCCTACAGGAGTGGTTTCCAGTTGTACTATTTTTGTAATATTGTCTAATTTTTGGGGATTGCACTCTATCTTGCATGATAAGAGTATGTGAATCCCATGCTAGTTTAAGTAGTGATCACTGTTAGTAGTGAAGACATCTTTGGATAGGATACATTATGGACATATGATTTTTTGAGAACCATTATGGAGAAGTTGTTCATCATTTGGCTTTAGACCTGTGTGACGCTTACCCCATTATGTTTTTGCCTCCATCCTATGAAATATCGTAATGCTTGATGCAACTTTAGTCTGGTTATTGTATGGTATTTCATATTATTAAGTACTTTAATTATTTTTGTAATTTGCTGTTCCATATTAAATGTGTGATCAATCTGGCATTTAAATATTTTTGATTTATGCTGGATATTGGATGATGGATTCTATGAATTCTTTGTATTGAGTTTCCTCTATTATAAGTTTTCATTATTATAAGATCACCAGATCTGTACATTTATCATTCTGTCGTTATATATTCACTCCCAGGAATCTTTGAGTTTATTTTGGGAGCATTAACACTGTTCTTTTACAAGTTTCCCTCGTAGGCTGGACAGTTAGGAGCTCGAATTACGCAGGGAGATAAATTCAACTTAGTCGATTAGTTACATGTTAGTTTACTTGTTATTTAGTTAAAATTGTGTTGAAATAAAAACAAAATGAGTTAGCTTTGACTGTTTATGCATTCTTATTTCAATTATGTTTGATTAGCATCCATTTAATTTTAGACTTTTAAATATTCAACAGAAAACAAAAAAATATATGTGCTTTCTTTATCTCTTTTATAAACACTTTCAAAAACATTTGTTTCACAGGATGTCAAGTAAATCTTGCAAGTTGTATATACATTGTTTATAATCATATGCACATATTCATCTTTCTATTTTGACATTTGTAATTATTAAATTTATATCCTTAGTATCATAGTATTTAGATTAGTTTCCTCTCTTTTGTTATTTTTAGGACTTTAGTTGGCCAACAGAGCCATTTAACCCGTCGGTTCATTTCATTCCAAACGGCTTGGGTTATTTAGAAAACCCCAGTTCGGATTTGACCTTCTAGTTGACGGTGTGTCACTTACGCCCATCAACAAATGGCGCTAGAAGGAGGGCCTGAATTTGATTGATGGCACGTGGAGGTTGCAAGTCCCCTCCAAACAACCGTTCTCCCATCACGACGCTTAGTCTCACTGACAAAAACGTTACACTTGAAACAACAACTACCTCAAACGATAACCCTGATATTCCTATTGAACCAATGACACCACTCCCTCAAGGGATTGACATCCAAGAGATTGTCCGCCAGTCACTTATAAGAAATCAAAGTGCCTTATCCCATATCAGACAACCTTGTAGACAACTCAATCAACCCCTTGACATTACAAACCTACAAGAACAACTTCAAATCACTGGTTTTTCTAGAAACACCGTAAGGACTAGAAGTACTACTGATCCTGCTGAAACACTTATCCCTGGAGTTGGAGGATCTAGTATCCCATCGTCTCCACTCGGTTATTCTCCATCCTCTTCAGGAGGAGAGTCTTTAGACGAAGGCAATTCTTCATCAGAACCATCTCAACCTTCGACACCACCCTCTTCGATGGAAAACCAAAATAATCCTGCCAGACCCTGGATTGATCAAGATGTCGTGGCTATACCTGGATCCCAACACCCATTACCTAAACATCTAGAGAAATGGCTGCCCAAATTTGATCTAGATTCAAAGCAATAAATTGAGGATCATATCAATAAATTTATGTTGGCCATTAGACTCCGGAGCGTTGAAAACGAGGATGTAGTATGCATATTATTTCCTTATACTTTTGAGGGAAATGCCTCCGCATGGTATTTTTCTCAACAACCCCAGACCATCCTCTCTTGGGACAAATTCAAAACTTGTTTTCTGGAAAAATTTGGAGATGATAAATCTTCAGAAGTCTTGGTTATGGAACTCTCTAGCTTAAAAATGAACCCTAAAGAAAAAGTGAAGGACTTTAACCAAAGGTTTCTCATGTTAAAGAACAAAATCCCTGTAGATTCGATGCCTGTAGAAAATCTAATTGTTGCATACTACGCTAAGGCCTTGCACAATAACATAGCCATATGGGTTAAAAGGTCCAAGAAGAACACTTTGTTAGAAGCCTTTGAGGAAGCAAGACAAATCAAGAAAGATATATTAAGCTTAAAAGATAATCTAAATATTGAGGCTGAAACAACTTCGTCCTCTAAGAAGAAAATAGGAATTCTTACTAAGCCTCCTCAAACAAAAAATCAACAAGAAACTTTAGACTTAGAGATCTTGCAGAAAGCTTTCCAAAAACTATCCAATCAGGTCGTTGACTTGAAGAGATCGACAGAGGAGGCACCAACAAGCAAAGGAAGTTTTAAACCTCCTTTTAGAAAGCCTTTTTCTCCAAACCGGCCAAACCCGACCATAGATGGTCTAAATTTCGAAAATTTACAGTATGATTTGCAGACAATATTAGAAGCCCATGACAATTCTGTTTCTGTTCCTCCTGAAAATTCTGATAATACAATCAAAGAAGAGTTACTAGAAGAGGAGGACTTATCTCGTCCTATTTTTGGGCACTTGTCGGACAATATCTTTCAAGCAAATTTCAAAACTGTCCACCCTTACAACACTAGGATTAAAGCATAGACCAAGCCCACTGCAGAAACAAGTAAGAATGTGTTTCCTAAACAAACAACGCAAACTGAAATTGGACAAAACTTACCTGCCCCAGTTTTAGAATATGATTTAATCAAAGATCTGAAAAAAATAAGGGCAAATATTTCTGTTTTTAAACTGCTGAATTTTCCTCTTATTTTGTAGAAAATGCTTCAAAGCATCGTTGAAAACAGTAAAAAGAGTGATGTTAGCAGCAAAAAATCAGCAGAAATTGATTCAAACAAAACTAAAAATGTCCCAACTAAAAAGACATCTGAACCTCAAGACAAAAGGGACTTAGCAAAAAAAACTGTAGCAAATGTAAATAAAACTGTCTTAGGGACAACAATAAAAAATCAATAGAATTACGTTGTTTCCACACAGAAAAATGTCCCACCTTTTTTATTAAGCTTTGAAATTATTTATAGGAATGCACATAATTGTATGGTTGACTCCGATGCATCATCAAACATGACGCCTCTGTAAGTATGTCATAAAATTAATGCAGAAGTACAACCTTCTGGTCTTAAAATTATTCAGCTAGATTGAATGAATGTTAAATTGATCGGTGAGCTTAATAATGTGCTGATTAGATTATTGTCCAATCCTAATGTTTATCAGATAATTGATATTATCATTGTTGATATTCCTGAAGTTTATGGTCTGTTTTTAAGCAGAGATTGGTTAGAAAAGTTGCACGATTATTTTGCTACAGACTGGTCTCACCTATGGTTGCCTGAAAATGGACAACCCAACAAAATTAGGATAAACATGGAACGCTATATTAAACATATCGTGACATATCTGAATGATATAAATGAACCGTTCGTTACATCCGTAAATTTATTTGAAATGCAACGAATGCATACCGTTTTTGGTAATTTCATGATCAAAATATCTTCTATCACTGATCTAGGGAAGCAATCTGAAGTTACAACCTATACTTAGACACCAGCTTTGTCGAATACGCCAAGTACTGTTGATGACGCACAAATTTGGTCCTTATATTTCGACGGATCTAAATCCTGAGAAGGAGCAGGTGCTGGCTGTGTATTCATTGACCCTACAAGTAATAAAACTTTTATTGCTTGTCGATTAGTGTTTGAATGCACGAATAACACAACCGAGTATGAAGCGCTTCTTCAAGGACTCGGGAAAGCACTCAACATGGATGTGTAAAATTTTGTAGTCTTTGGCGATTCAGAAATCGTGGTCAAACAGGTAAGAAACGTCATACGTTGTTTGTCACCGCATCTGAAAAGCTACCAAATTGAGGTATAGATTTTAATGCATAAATTTTCAGCATTTAATATAAATTCTATTCCTAGGATGAGTAATTCAGAAGCTGACCTACTAGCCAATGTTGCTTCTAAATTGTTGCCTGCTGAAGGTATTTCTCCTAATGCGTTTTCGATCGAATTGTTGTTCTAGGAGAATTATCACTGCTCTTTTACAAGTTTCCCTTGTAGGATGGATAGTTAGGAGCTCGAGTTACGCAGGGACATAAATTCAGCTTAGTCGATTAGTTACAAGTTAGTTTACTTGTTATTTAGTTAAAATTGTGTTGAAATAAGAACAACATGAGTTAGCTTTTACTGTTTATGCATTCTTATTTAAATTATGTTTGATTAACATCCATTTAATTTTAGAATTTTAAATATTCAACAGAAAACAAAAAAATGTATGTGCTTTCTTTATCTCTTTTATAAACACTTTCAAAAACATTTGTTTCGCAGGATGTCAAGTAAATCTTACAAGTTGTATATACATTGTTTATAATCATATGCACATATTAATTTTTCTATTTTGACATTTGTAATTATTAAATTTATATCCTTAATATCATAGTCTTTAGTTTAGTTTCCTCTCTTTTGTTATTTTTAGGACTTTAGTTGGGCAACAAATCCATTTAACCTATCGGGTCATTTCATTCCAAACGGATTGGGTTATTTAGACAACCTCAGTCCGGATTTGACCTTCCAGTTGACGGTGTGTCACTTACGCCCGTCAACACAGTCATGTGATTATCAGGAATTACACATACATGGTTTATTCTTTTATTTAAGCAACAATTATAGTTTCCATGGCTCCAATGACCCATCCTTACAAAAATTTCATTAATTTCTTTGAACTTAAACAATCATTTAACAAGATTCTGCCATTTTTGGTCATTCACATTTAGGTTCCACCATTAAGTCTTGTCAACATATTTCCGCTTCTATAGGGGTAGCTATCATTTTTACCAAGGAAACAACAATGCTTATGTTGCAAGAAACCCCAAAACAAGAATTCAATCTACATTCCTTCTTCACAAGGAACCAATGCAGATCATGAAAAAATTTTAACGTAAAGAAACTCTTTCTAACAGGCTCATCTTGGCCTTGTTATACTAGTCCCATGACTAATCTCTAGCCCATCCATGCCCAGTGTTTGAACTCTACTCTGATACCACTTTGTAAGACCCTCGACCCAATAAGTACCCTTTTAAGGGATGGGGTGTCAAAATTTCTCTTTTACGCAACCATCCCAAAGCCTTTTCTTGAGGGCACCATTGTCTTCTTCTTGTCAAGAGCTTTCCAATGATTGTCATCATGCTCAAAAGTGAGCTCTGGATCAAAATTTGTAGCGTTGTAAAATTCCATAGGCCTTTAATGGTCAAAATCCACCTCATTGCCACCTGGTATGCAGGTGGCTCCTCGTCATTTATGCCATCTGATGTGGAATTTACGTGGCGCCTACTGCTCTCACCCTTCAGGGTCTCAACCTACTTGGCCCTCCAAATTTGATGGTCCTCGGAGTAGGGAAATCAACAAATCTGATCTACTCAGGGCCTTTTTCATCATCAGAGTCCTTCCATAAGAGTACCTCCACTCCTGAATTCCCTGCTCCCTTCAACGACCTCAGTCCAATGACATCCTCCTTCTATGGGTCTAACAGTCTTGGAAGTCAGGAAATCAACGACCTTGTTTGCATCAGAGACTTTACCTACTCGACGGTTAACACCTACCTCCCTCGGGGGAACCTCTTAAATGTGGCACTTCCACATCCTACCACCTGGGTCTTTGTTGCCACCGTGTACCTACCACATGGCGTGACACGTGTGATACATATATTCCCACGGAACTCTACTTCAAAATGGCAATCTCACCGGGACACGTAGCAGAGTCTTCGTTTGACACATGGCACCACATTTGTCAAGACACATGGGTTGACATGGTGCTCAGAGTCCCTCCCTTTGGAGTTCAATCATTTTGGTAACTTGGACCACTCCAGCAAGCCCAATCCGATGACACTCCCTTTGACAAATCTAACGGTCCTGGAAGATCAATGATCAATGGGTCTGATTTTGTCGGTGCCTCTAACTTGCACGTCGATTAACATCCTTTCCTTCTAACTTTCATACTCAACCCTGTGGGGTCCATGGAAAATCAATGGCTATTGTTTCATTGTGACCACTCTCCGATCAACGACCCAGATCAATCCTCATAGTACTCCCATCAGAGTGCCTTCCCCACTGGGACTGCCACTCACTCCGACTAGCTCCCTCCGATGAACGGTTGAGATCTATCGACCAATAGATCCGAGGGCTAGGATGGAGACACCTGTCCTAAGGATTCAGACTGATAAGGTCCCCATAAGACCTTCCTACAAATTAGAGGTTGACACATGTCAACCAATGGGACACGCTTGCTCTCCTTTTCAACATGACATCACTCACCCTCTTAGCTTCACTTAAGCGGGACCCCACGTAATATTTGAGTTGGCACCTAAGATACGTGGCCCTACCCAACTCCACTGCCTGACTTGACACATGGCACCTAGACCATGTCATGTTTTTCTCCCTCAAAGTTCCAAATCACATTGACATGTGGCACAATCACCACTTGACACAGGGACCACCCATGTGAACTGACATGGTGTAGACATCATCGTCGGGCACTCAACTCGTCCATCTAGGTTTTGAGACTTGTCCTCCCTGTGACACACTAACCACCACGTTGGCACCTATATCACCCTGATGTCACTCCCCTTTCCAATACTCACCAAGGGAATAGGTAGGACCCATGACGAATCAACGACTGAGACTGTGCCACATCCGATCTTCGATGTACGGTCTAGATTG
>SNQJ01S0121098.1:3027-21701 GCA_010110895.2 Picea sitchensis
TGTTCATAGTTTTCTGTATTTCTCAGTGGGCCATTATCCCGGGTATGGGAGCCCTTGTAAGCTTTGAAGTTATTTGAATGATAAGCTTAGTTGATGGGCTTAATATCTTTGTGTATCGTGGTTGAGATTTTGGTTTCCAGTATTGCTTCCGCTATCTTTATTTTAGTTGAATATTCTAGTAGTGTATGTTGTTTTGTGAGCTGCTAATTTGATTTACAGCAAGGAAATCACTAGATAACAAGATACCTAGGTGCCAGAGCAAGAATTTCAACATGGTATCAGAGCTTTGTCTCTGAGAGGGAGCCAATCTCAAGTTGCACAACAACAAATCTATTAGATCTGAGTGACCACGAGATAGATCTAGTTCAGATCTAGGGTTACAACAACAAATCTTTTGGATTAGGAGTGCTGTGGTGGGTGTTTGAAGGAACAAGCACAAATCCACTATCTTTTGCAGCAGATCTATCAAATTTGCAGGAGATCTTAGCAGTTCTATAAACCAGCAGGCAGAAATCGAATGATGGATTTCTGGGAAATAGTAGTACAGAGGTAAAGCTTGGTTTTGCAGGAGTACGAAGCTGTATGCGTGTTGTAATGGTAATAGTCGTGTACATACACGGGTTCTAGATACCTAGGTGTCGAAGTTGATTTACAACAAGGAAATCACTAGATAACAAGATACCTAGGTGCCAGAGTAAGAATTTCAACATGGTATCAGAGCTTTGTCTCCGAGAGGGAGCCAATCTCAAGTTGCACAACAACAAATCTATTAGATCCGAGTGACCACGAGATAGATCTAGTTCAGATCTAGGGTTACAACAACAAATCTATTGGATTAGGAGTGTCGTGGTGGGTGTTTGAAGGAACAAGCACAAATCCACTATCTTTTGCAACAGATCTATCAAATTTGTAGGAGATCTTAGCAGTTCTATAAACCAACAGGCATAAATTGAATGATGGATTTCTGGGAAATACTARTACAGAGGTAAAGCTTGGTTTTGCAGGAGTACGAAGCTGTATGCGTGTTGCAATGGTAATAGTCGCGTACATACATGGGTTCTAGTAAGGAAAGTCACGTACATACACGTGTTTCAGTAGGAACAAGCGTGTATAGGATCACACAGGTTGTACAAAGGCAATTTCAACAGTGAAATTCATTGAGTGCTTGAGCCACGAAGGACTGTGACTCAAGAGGATCTCATCAAGGATGAAGAAGGACTTTCATCTAGAGATCAACTCATGGGATAACAGATCTATTGGATTTGGTGACTCATAGATAGAGCAGAGAAGGATTTTTGCTCAAAGAGATCTCGACAAGGGTGAAGAAGAACTTTCACCTAGAGATTTGATCAGTCCAAAGGAGGAGGAGGCAACAACAGACAGATATGGTAGCAAGGATAGATTTGGGAAGTAGAACAACGACAGGTACAACCGTAGGAAGGTCCAGCAGATTGGATCTGAGTTTTGGAGTTGTACTCATTGAGCAGGTTTCTCAGGGTGCGTGTGTACGTGGGCTACAATGCAGAAAGACGCATACATATGTAGGTTGCAGAAGGAACAAGCGCATACATATGCGGGTTCAGTAGAGAAAAGCGCGTACATACATAGATTGTAGTGAGGACAGGCGCATACAAGTTTGGAAAAGTTGTAGGTACATGGTCGTACAACAGTGGCAGAGGTGCTAGGTTTTAGGAGTTGTTTGTTTCTCAGTGGACAAAAAATATGACAGAAGCACGAGAGCTATTCAACAGTCTAATAGAGGATTCAGGGACCCATGTGGAGCTTGGTGATGATGCCAAGTATGCAGTGAAGGGGAAGGGAACTATCATGTTTCAACTTGAATAAGGGGGTTCGTTGGAGGCCCATGATGTGCTTTATGTACCAGATCTGAAGAAGAACTTGCTCTCAGTTTCAGTTTTGGAGGACATGGGTTTTGCTGTGACTTTTCAAAGAGGGAAAGTACTCATACATTTAGAGGGAGCTAGCCCCGATACATTGGTGAGCATTGGGGTTAGAGAGGGCAAGTTATATAGGTTGGAGGGCCAACCTGTAAGAGGATCCAATGGGATCTTGGATCATGGATCGATATCAGTGGCAGAGGACGAGGAGCAGGAGGCTTCGAAAGGAACAAAGCGTTCAGAGACTTTCAATGTGGGGAGTCAACCTTCAGATGGGAAGAGGGAGTTAGCCCCTTCTAGTTCTGTCAAGAGACCAAGTTGGAATGAGATGACATTGATGGATGCTCAGGAGATGGAGGCTCCTAGGAGCACATTGAGGGAGAGCAGGCCTTCGACGAAGTTTCCAAGCTTTGTGGCATTGATATGTAGCGTCATTGATTCCGAGACTTACAGTATTCAGGGAGTAGCTGACCAACAAGGTTGGAGGGATGCTAGTGTGCAGGATGATGTGTGCGACATTGTGCCAAGGTTGGAGGGAGAACTAGTTCCAGGTGGCTCTTCGAGAAGTACCTTCCTCGCTAAGAGGGAGTGTTGATGTTTGTAGCATTAGACATGTACTTCCACACAAGTCTAAGTGTCTAGACGTGTGGAAGTCGTCTAAAGATTTCTACCTTGAGAATTTACTTTAATTAAAGGGATTATTAAAGTAAAGTGCTTTTATTAACGAGTTGACTTTTATTTAAAAAATGCTTTATTTAGCATTAGTGAATTAAATAACAACCATTGATCTCAAGTGAGGTGAGAAGTAATCTCAACCGTCAATCACTTTGAAGATTAGGGTTAGGTCATAACTCAAGATTATAAAAGCAAGGCTAGGGTGAAGGAGGAAGACATTTGTGTGTTGATACACAAGAGAGAGCAAAGAAGGACTTTTGCTCAAGGGTTGGATCACGAAGGACTGTGATTCAAGGAGATTTTGGATAGGTGGAGAAGGAATTCCATTTAGAGATCAGGTTAGGGAGAAGACATAACAGAGGAAGTTGCAAGTGGGTTTTAGCAGTTTGGAGCCGCAGCAGTAGGGTTGCGCTGTATGGAGTTCCGTGTTGATGTTTTGTAGCATCAGGTAGATATTCTCACATTGGCCTTGGTGTTGGGCATGTGAGAATTTTTGTTGGCACTCACATTGTATTTTCATTTTGGTGAAAACCCTTTTTGTTTGGAGTGAGAGCTTGCGTTGGGGCTTCACAACCACATGTTGGGGTTTTGACACCCACATGGAGGAATAAACAAGTCTAATTTAATGTTGAGTTTAGTGGAGGGCTCCCTAAAGTAAGTTAAGGGCTTCTAAACTCACTTTGGACTTCTATAAAAGGAGAGGCAATGTGAGGAGACATTGTGACATCTCATTGTGACATTATGGAGTTGGCATAAGTGAGCACTTGTGCCAAAGAGATTGGGAGGCAAATTTCAGGAAGGAAATTCTGCACTTTGGCAAATCTGGCCTAGGGTTCTTTGGCATTCTTTTTCTTCATTTTTTCAGCCTAGGAGGACAATTGCTCGTGTGACAGGAGGAAGAGAGAGAAGGCCCCACATGTGGTACAACTCGAACATGCCACACGTGTAGTACGACCATAACAAGTCGCACGTGTGAACAAACCACGTGTGGTACGAAACAGGCTGCATGTGTGAAGGTACATGGGACATCAACAACCATACGACTGGCGTCAGCAGACCATACAACAACAGATTTGTAAGTTGGAGTTTTTCCAGAAATTTGCTAAATTTGTAAATTTTGAGAGGACTGGTTTTTTGTCCTTAGTTTTGCTGGTTTGGTGATTTGCTGAGAGGGTTGGTTTTTCCATCAGAAATTCTAAATCTGAATAGTTTACGGAACAAAAATTTGTGGCTCTTGTACATGGATGGTTTCTCTTTGATCTTTATGTTTCCGCTGTAATTTTCTGTCATAATTTCAGTGTAAACTTATTAAGTGATAAAAGCGCTAGGGTTTGCTGTTTGTGGTCACTTGGAAGTAATTTTCAGATTTGAAATTGAATGCATTGAATTGCCATTGAAAAATTGATATTCCGTACAGCCTTTGAGTGCGTGTACGCGGGTCTCAGTGGAGATAGGCTCATATACCTAGGTTTTCTTAAGGAAAGGTGTGTACATCTCGGGAAACGTGAAATTTCGAGGTCGCACAACAGATCAGGAGTTGCTAGATTTTGCAGGTACTGTTCATAGTTTTTTGTATTTCTCTGTGGGCCATTATCCCAGGTACAGGAGCCCTTGTAAGCTTTGAAGTTATTTGAATGATAAGCTTAGTTGATGGGCAAAATATCTGTGTATTGTGGTTGAGATTTTGGTTTCTAGTATTGCTTCCACTATCTTTATTTGAGTTGAATATTCCAACAATGTATGTTGTTTTGTGAGATGCTAATTTGATTTAGAACAAGGAGATCACTAGATAACAAGATACCTAGGTGCTAGAGTAAGGATTTCAACACTAGTGTCCACATATCTTGACATGCTCAACCATGGATTAAGGAGGGATCTAACTACTTTTTCATATTATTTCTTTGACTTGTCATGGAGTTAGTTGGAGAAAATTATTTTTTATTGTAAGAGAGAAGAGACTACCTCAATAAAGTGGAGCTTTCTCCCCAGCGTAATGGTTGTTAAGACTTTGGGAATTGAGGAGTTGTCCCCTTGGACTACATTTGCACATCATATGCTTGGAGTTTCATGGAAGATTGGAGGTATAACATCTTTTGTATGTGAGGGTTTATGTTCGCATATTTTCATATGTTGTTTATTGTTGTAGGAAATCATAAGCAAAAACAAATGGTTGTAGTGAAATGGAAAATGAATGGAAATGGGAAAATGAACTGGGAATCAAAGGAAAGGAAGAAGAGGGGACAAGGAAATGGGATGATATGGGACCAATGCCTATCAATCTATGGGCTAATGGAGTCATGAAATATTGCATGAATGAAAGTACTAGTTTATCACCATCAAGTACTTTAAGGTAGTCTATGAGGTAAAAGGACTAATTTGACACCTTCCACCATCTTAGATAAAAGATCTAGTTTGATACCTTCATCGACTAATTGTGTACCTAAGGTAAAGTGAACTCATTTGATACATTGAACCTTAAGATGCTTGCTGGAAATTATGATATGGAAAAGAGTCTTAGAGGGCTTAGTTTGCCACACAACAACTCAACATAAAGGTGTTGTTTATTAGCTGAATTATTTCCCAATCAACAACTAGATATGATACAAGAAAGGTAATAAAAGCAGAAATAAAACAACAAATAAGATGAGAGAAAATTCCTCACATTGCTTATTCCTAGAAGAGTAATGTTCTCATTACTAGGCCTTTATGTTAGAGTGAAAACAAGAAGTTCCTATATCAGATTAACAACAAATGAATATCATAAAGAATAGCCATACTATAAAGTAGCAATGCCTCATCCTTCATTAATCTTCAAAAAATTGATATACAAGGGAGCTCCACATCAATCATATCCAAGCTCTACAATCTCCTATCACTTATCTCTTTCATAATCCTCCAATCGCCAATTACCTAATTACGAATGAAAATGGAGAGAAACTCCTCTTTATATAGAGTGAGTTAAGTCTCTCATACAATAAAATATATTATATTTGAAGATATTTTTTCCTCACCTTGGAAACTCCACATTTGGTGGCTTGTTGATTTTGGAGGTGAGAACAACAAACAAACACTTGAAAAATTCAACTTGGCAACTCCACATCTTAGATTTTGTATGAGGTATTATGGTATGCATGTATTTTCAAATTTCAACATTTGAGGATTTGAATTTATGGCTCCAACCAAAGACAAGTTTTTGGAAAATTCGCTTATCCCTTTGGATTTTTCATGCATTCCTAGATCTCCACATCATCTTCAACTTTGCATTTGGAAGCATTATGTTCTATATTTCAGGACAAACCCATTTGACTTTTATACATCTTTCATCATTCATGAAGTTTAATATTGAAAATAATATTGTTCATGAAGATGTATTGATAACAGTTTTTGCACACTCTTTGAATGGAAAGAATGCATGGAAGTGGTATTTTGATTTCAACCCTAAAGAGATAAAGTCATTTCCATACCTTAGAAAATTTCAGAATTGTCAGATACGTGGATATGGTAATAAAAAACATGTAACAGATTTATACGAGACATATTTTTGGGTTGTTATTTGTGCTAAAATAGAAAAGAAGGTTGTTGGTTTGATGATTGTTCATGAGAAAAACCGTTCAAGTTCTCTCTTGGTTGAGATTAAGATGAGATATAATGCTTATGCTTACTTGGTAAAATATATTAGAAGGAAATGTGTTCATCTTATGGATAAATTGCAGTCTTGTTCTTCATCCTATGAGCCACTTTCATATTATATTGCAAAAATGAGTGATGTATTTGTTGAAGAACCTATTGCAGCCCCAAATATAGAAGACATTGGTCATGAAGTTTCCACATCATTCTCAAATCAAGACAAGGGTAATGTAACTTTTAATTCTTTTCAAAATTCATAGTTTGATGATGCAAATGTTAATTTGGAGAGTGATGTTTTTCAAGAGAAAACCTTGTATGAGGATGAAAAGTTAGATGTATGTATTTGTTCACGTGATGAGAATGAGCACAACCAAGTTTTTGAGGTTAGTGAAGAAAATTTTCAATTTGATATAGTTTGGGAATGAATTACTGAACATGCTTTGGGGATCCCATCTTTGACACCAATGGGGATCTAAGTCACAGGGTTCGCCAAACCTAAAGCTTGAGGTTCGAAATTCGACGAACCTCAAGGTTTGCTGAACCTAATGCCGAACCTGAACGAATTCGAATGAACTTGAATGCGTGCCTGAATTCGAACCTTAGGACGAATTTGAGGGAGAATTTAGTGAGGTTTGGGATGAGGTTTCATTAGGGTTCAATATGTATAGCCGAACCTAAAGCCAAACCTCATCTAAACCTTATTGGAAAATTCGAACCCGAATTGAACCTAATCATTGCCGAATCCGAACTTGAACCTGAACCATGTGACTTAGATGGGGATGATTCGAAGGAGGAAAGTGCAGATCTTTTGCTTTTGGAACAACTATCTTTAATGAGTGCATTTTCAGAAAATTCTATGATTAATTTTCAACCATGTTTCCTTATGGATAATTCAAAAAATTTCCAGATTAAGAAGCATGTTAGTGATGATGAAAGTGCTAAAAATTTCTAGACACCTTCAATTTTTTGTGAAAATACATGTGATTTTTTACCTGGAAATTGTATGAGGCAACAAGACATTGAATGCAGATTTCATAACTATTAACAATCATTTCCAACCATCAAGTAGTGTGCAAAATTTTATTTCCATATCTGAAATTCATCTCATACCTCATCCTTGAGTTTGGTTGAAGACATTTGCTTGTTGGAGAAGCTTACACCTTTAACTTTGGGAGGTGTGAATGATATTTTTATTGCAGATCAGCCTTTAGAGAAACATTTTGAAGACACTTTGTAAGTTGATGAAGGGCTACCTTCTACCTTTTCCAATCCATATTTCAGCCCTCTTCAACATTGAATTGAGTTAACATGTGTTGGAATATGTTATCCTACTTCATATTTTTATATTGGCTTCCATGTATGTAATGTAAATTTATTTTGCAGCCATGATGTACTAGAGATTCTAGCTTATAATCATGTAATCATTGAAGTAACCTTGTTTTGGATCATTACCAAACACAAGGGTAGATTTCATGGCCTTGAGGAGATGCTTGGATGGTCGCAGTGGCTATTTAATTTCACTTAGCCTCTTGCTTCATCCTAAGTTAGAGTAGGGTAAGATAAATAATCTCAACACATTTGAGTATTAGTTGTTGCTTTCATGTTATCATTAACATTGTTGGCTTATGCATTTTCCTTGTAAAACCAAATTTGAACTCTTGATTTTAAAAAAGAGAGACAAAGAGAGAGAATACGTATGTGGTATTTGTAGATGTTGATTTGTATCCATCTCGACACATGGTCTTGCCTCTTGTTTTCTCTTAACAAGTTCAACCAAAGATTTATGGGGTTCCCTTGCACTCTAAAAAAGAGTGCATGTCCCCAAGTTGGAGCCTCTTGTCACAACTTATATTGTATGAAGTTCCATCTTGTGATTTATCACATTGATGGAGACTTGTTGTTGTTTCTCTTGGAGTATTGGATTGACTTTGGGGGGATGCATCTTCATGGAGCCCCTTCTCTTCATGGAATTATATCATTTGATAGAGATCTTTGGTTGGGGGAGCCTCACTTCTCCTTGATTGGATGGTGATTGTGCTGGTTGCTTGGTGGTATTTTCACATGTGCTTTCCTTGTTGATCACCCCTTGGTTGCACTTTTGATGGATGTGGAGAATACTATGTCTCATTATGGTGGTTTGGTGCATATGCTTATCTTGGATATGGATGATGATTCTATCCTTCTAAGGGCTTAGATGATGGTGGTTAGGAGATATATGTTTCATGATTGTTGAAGTTTCCTAGTGACCTTTGCAAGATGATGGCACTAGGAGGGGTGTTCATGCATTTTCCCTCTTATATCCATACTTCCTTGACTTCATTTTGCCCAAGGTTTGATCAGGCACTTTATCTTGGGGTTTTCACTTTCATCTTTTGTTCTCACACCATTTAATTATCCATCTATACTACAACCATTTGTTTTTCCTAGGCTTACTCTTCAATAATTCACCTTGTGCCTACACTCTATATCCTTAGCAATCCTATCTTTAGGGAAGCCCTTTTGAGTTGGAGTAGCGTCAACCAAAAGTGAGAGGAAGAGCTACTGTGGTGATAGTGGGTAGCTTTCTTAGTTGCACAAGACTAGCTATTTGATGCTTGGGACTTTACATCATATGGGATGCTAGATTTTGTTGTAACAAGTCTAACATAATTCTAGTAGAAGGGGCAATATAACTTGAGGGAACTGGTGTTGGGGATCTCACCTGGAATATTTTGTATTTGTAGCTATTGGATGGTGACACATTTGAATGATTGACAAGATACGTGGCAATATATGTTGGAAAATCTTTAACAAAGTATCCTATTGCTTTTCATAAACTTAAACTTAAACTTGTAGGGTGGTAGGGTACTAATAATTTTCATAATTGTATTGTGTTAGCTTTTGGGTTACTCCGAAAGTGTTTACACCATGTTTGGGGGTGCTTCATGGGATTTGGGGTACATGGTGTTTGTTCTGCCCCTGGATGGTCCATGATGCATTAGCACATGGGAGATGGTTCATGATGGATTTGCACATTGGAAATAGCTTACTTAGTGGTTGCTTGACCTTAGTTGGGTGCTTGCTCAGTATTCTTCCCTCGGGCATTGGAGTTCTTTTGATAGCTTGGGGGACATCCTTCATGATGGCCACATGGAGGAGGGAAAATTTTAAGTAACCATACTTATCTTAAAGTATAGAAACCTTAGTGAATCTTACTAATTCTTAAAATTCCAACCATAAAATGTTTAGTGATGTTTTTGTAAAAATATTCAAATTTATAAGGATTTTAGATAGTTTCTAGAATATTTTGGCGACTTTTATAGTAAAATACGTTTATCCTATAGAGTTTGGGCGAATCACTTTGGTTAAAAATGGATACCGACGAATCGTTTTTTGGAAAAAAACATGCAAAATTAGCCCATGGGCGAAAGTTAGTTCCTAAAATTTTCTATGACATGGAGAGGTTTTCTTGCTCGGAGAATGCCCTACTTAGTAGGAGGAGCGTTGTGCATTTTGGAGGAGGGCATCAGGCCCTAGTCAACATGGGGTAGCTTGGATTCTTGTATGGAGGCTTGGAGTTGGCTCGAGGACCATTGGGTTGCAATAGTATTCATGCAAGGGGAGTAGACCCAGTGGAGTACATGGTTTAGGAGGAGCGATGGAGCCCGTGTGGGCTTGTGGCGGAGGAGTGTGGACAAATATTATGTAGTTACATCATTTTGGAGCCCTCATTGTGTATGATATCACCTTGGAGCTTGACATGTTGTAGTGTATCTAGGGAGGTAATGGGGGGGTTGAAGGGCCCATAGTGATAATAGTGGAGGCAATTCAATGTAAGGTGGACTAGGTCCACTATATTATTAAATAGGGCCCACTATAGTAGTTAGATATATTAGTGTAAACATAATAAATGTGAGAAAAGGCTTTCTAGAAGGTTCCTTCTCTAGAATGTTTTTAGGTAGTATTATATAAGGAAGGGATGAGCAATGTAATGAACATAGTGAAGAATACTGTTATTGCAACAAACAAACATTGCTTGAGGAGTATTTCCTTCCATAAGGAATAATAGTTAATGGTGTTACCCTACCTCAAGGGTTTTGTCTACTATTTCTCTTGTGTTCAATATTTGGTGTGATTGATTTGGTTAAGGGTTTGTTAAGTACCAAAGATCTATAAATACAAACACATACAATATATTCAAGAACAATATAGAAAATTCCACACTTCATTATATGAAAACTCTTATGGTAGGGAAACACCATACACTCGATCCTTTTAAGGAAGGGATCCACTCCTGATCACTTGCCTCTTCGAGGGGGAAACCTCCTAATGAGCTATGCTTCAAATACAATACTTCTTCAATCATGCCCATTACATTGTTTACATCCCTTTATATAATACTACCTACCACCAAAAATATTCTAGAGGAGGAACCTTCTAGTAAGCCCTCTTACATTTATTGTGTTCACACTAGGCCTTATTGACTAAGAATGGCCTCATTACATCTCTACTATTATTCCCCTTGGGTACCCCATATTATCTCCCTAGCTACACTACACATGTGTACCCTTGGAGTGTAGCGCTTCACATGTGTGAGCCTACTTGTGATTATTGTAGGTTTGCTTGTAAGGGCATTGGCCCACATTGTATTGTTGGCCTCTCTTACCTTCCATATATATATAGAGGAAGGAGAGAGTCCTTTACTCATTTTTCATATCACTCATGATTCTTATTCACTCCTGTGTAGAGACGTGACTAGGATGAGCGCACTAGTCATCCTCTCTCTCTTGTATCTTCATTTGTACTTGATCTCTCTCTATCTCTTGGAGTCACTAGGGTTTCTTGATCTTCTTGGAGCATCTTGAAGTCTAGGCTTAGGGTTTCATCCCTTGGAGATTAGGGTTTTGAGATGAAGCCCTATGTTGTATTTCGTGAAGAAGAAGAAGAGGAGACGTCATGCCTTGGAGGACTTGTTTGAGAGATTCATGCTTGTTGGAGATCCTTGGTTGAGCTAGGGTTTTTCTTGGTTTTCCCTAGCTAGGGTTTTGGAGAGCTAGAGGATTGTACTAGCCTTGTGATAAGGCTATGGTATGTACATGAACTTCATCTTATGCGTATTAATGAAGTTTTCAGTTGTCCAATACTTGTGTAAACTGCAGATTATATTTGCAGCCATCCACGTTCTTCATGGTTTGTAATTTCCAGCTATATATGCCTTGCTGATTTGACACAAGTAAATGGTGATTATGTTAAGTGATTTAACATTATAATTGAAGAAGATAAAGACTGTTTTACAACTGTAACTAAGAGTTTTCAGATCTAGTTTATGCATGATAAGATTGCCCTAGAAGGCGGAAACTTATGAGAACAGTTTGGTATCTTTTCTCTTGGATTGCCTAGAAGTCTGGGGTTTGTTAATAATTTAAATATTGTCTTCTGCTGCTGCTGTTTTGTTTTGTATTTCATAACAGCCCTATGGCTGAATTCACAGGGTTAAGATCCAGGAAACCTCTTAATTAAGGTGGAATTTTGGAATTCCAAATTCCGAGAATTTCCACATATTGGACAGACTGGGAATTTCACATAGATATGGGATTAGAGGCATGTTATCTTTTCTAGTAGTTCTTTTTCTGCAGATAAAATGAGGACACTGTTCTTGTAGGTTTCATGCTGAGAGTGCACGTTGTATTGTTAAAGGTTGGTTGAGGATAATTTTTGTATTTGGTATCTTTTTCTGAAAGGGTGTGCTTTGCTTTCCCCTTTGGTGTGTCTCATGCTTTATTTTGCTCTCAGCTAGATTCCTTTTCCTCCGGTTTTACAACAACTTATGTGACACTGCCCTGAACTTATAGCTTTGTTCATGTGTTATTTGATATGTTTTGTTTTTCAGAATTTGCCACCTGTCAGAGGAGGAGTGCAGAAATCAAGCAAACGGCCTCTTGGACCAGATTCAGGGTTGAATGAAAGAGGAGACAAATCTAACAAGGATGGACATAGTAAAAAGTCAGCAGCTGCAAGTCACACAGACGATTATTTTCGAGATAAATGGGATAAATTTGATGTTGTATGTTCTGTAAACCTGTCTTTCAGTTGAAATGATGTCATATATATTTAGTTATGCAGAAGAATTTTCCTTGCCATTTTTAAACTTTCTGTATTATGGGTCACATGCATTTCTGATGTGGAGTCGGGTTGGCGTTAAAGATTTTTCTGATCAATGCTCTTTAAAGGATGCTGCCCTGAGAGATGTAGACAAAAGGGAAGAGGTGGCTCCTCCAAGAAAAGATGCTGCAGTAAAAATCAAGACTGCAAGTAAATCTGCAAATCTGCAGAGTTCATTACAGAGAAACATTGGTGATGGCAATATGCGTGGTTATTTGGGAAATTCTAGGGCAGTTGACAGACTCACAAGTGTGTTTAAAGCTAATGATGGTGCTCCAGATGCAATGTTAGAGAAAGAGCAGGTATGCAGATTCTTTACTTTCAAGCATTTTGCAGCAATGGGGTACAGAATACTTATGTTGATGTTGTCATAGTCAGTTATAAAAACTATATGCAATCTAGATGTTCACATCTTATGGATGTTTACAGGGTAATGAATATTTCAAGGAAAAAAAGTATGCTGAAGCAATTGATTGCTACTCAAGAAGCATAGTTTTACAGCCAACAGCCGTGGCTTTTGCAAACAGAGCCATGGCTTACATCAAAATGAGAAGGTCTGTTTTCCCATTATGAATTCTAGAAAACCAATGATGAAAACTTATACTCAAAAGCATTATTCTAGCTTTAACTTTATTCTAATTTTTAGGTTTAATCTGTAATCTAACAATCTCTCAAAATTTTATCTTTATGTTGGAGATGACTTGTCATGTATGCACTGCATGTCACTTTAGCATTTTCTTCTTACTATTTTGTAACTTTGTACTCTATTTATTGACATCTAATAAACTTTAAAGAGTGTGCATGATATGTACAGTTGTAGCTATTTTTTCATGTCTTCTCTCTTGCTCTTTGGTTTTCTGTGTATGTGCACACATTAATCAGTATTAGAACCCAATGATTAGGCCTCTCTTCGGGTACCATGGTTCGGGTTTCTTTTGGTGATCTTTATCTACACCCAGAATCTATTCGATTGATCTTGTCTATTCTAGGCAAAAAACATTGTTTGGTCAATGCGTATGTCCAACAAAGGTTTCATGGTAACATGATCAAATCTTGTACAAGTCATTTGAGATCTGAGAAGCCCTCATGTTGTAGCTATAATTTCCGACAAATATTCCTACAGCCAACAACTCTCTGAGTGTTGACTTCTTTCCTCTGTTGTGTAGAAGGATTTTCAGCTCAATTTTGATGTCAGATTCCCTGCTGGTTAGTCATGTTGCTTGCCTTGGTGCTCTTGGTGTAAATTTATTGTTGTTCTTGATGCCTATTTTTAGCACCCACAATGTCCCTTCAGTGATCCTGTGCAGTTGTGAAACCTAAATTTTTTGGGAAATTATAACATTTCGATTCTCACCTTTTATGGACTTGTTGTGATGCCTTATTGCTGTGGATGCCTGGGTGCTGTGCGCACCTCAATGCTGTGGACACCTCATTGCTCAGTCTCGTGTTCACAATGTGTAATCAGCTGTTTATTGAATATTCATGCCTTTTCAATTTTTTTCTCTTTTTACTTTGAAACAATGTTATCAGAACCGGAGCAGTTATAGCAAAACAGGCCAGTACGATTGGTTTCGGGGCTGTACCGGTCCAGTTGAAGGATTCAAACCGGAAAGGGGGCCGTACCAGTCTGGTTGAAGGATTTAAACCAGAAAGGGGCCATACCGGTCTGTTTGAAGGATTCAAACTGGAAATTGCCAGTTCCATACTGGAACCGGCCATAAATGTGAAAACCGGTTGGTTCTGTACGGAACCATACAGTGGGCGATGGAGACCACTTAAACTCGTTCTTTAAAAAAAATCAATAAAATATAAAAGGTGAAACACTCAAGCTAACCCTAGGCCCCTCTTCGAAAAAAGGTGAAACACTTCAACAGCTAGAGGATCTAAACATTGTTGTTGGATGGGTACCTTCAGGGCCAGGGGAGTCAAGCTGGAATCCCATTTTTGAGTCTAGTCATGTTGAGATTGTAGATGATGAGAATTCAGATGATTCTCTCATATGATTAGATTGTAGAGTCTAGACTATAGTTATTAATTAGTACTTTGCTTATTTTTGGACTTTAGAGGCCATTTAGAGCCTTTTTGTTGATGCATTTTGGTTTAGATATGGATTGCACTCAGTGCTATTTTGGTTATATGTACCCTTACTTGCTATATACATGAGAAACTTTGCATATTTGTGTATAATGGTTTCGATTCACATACATACATACATACATACATACATACATATATATATATATACACTTCAAAATTTTAATATTTTATGTATTTTTTGGTCGACTGGTTTTGTGGCTTGGTTTTGTTTTCAGTTTTTGTCCGGTTCCTGTGCTGTTCCCGTTTTTGTGGTCGACCGGTTCGATGACTGGTCTGGTTTTGATAACATTGCTTTGAAAAAAGAGGGGAAGATGAATTTATGTTTTTGTTCATTGTTGCAACTTTATTTTCCAAGAATATCTTTTGTTGCCATTTTTTGGACCATTAGGGCTTTTGATGTTAAGAGAATATTATCTGATGTTCATCAAATTAATCACATTGTAGAATTTGTCAGTGAATTATGGCATCAACGATATTTTCAGCAGCAACAAATCATGCAATGATGACTGCTATGTTCCAACAATATTTTACTCAATTTCAACAATTTCTTCAATAATGATAGGTTTACAATCAAGATAAGATAAGATAAGATAATTTTATTAATGTCCAACTAGTGACCACAAAAGTAGATTCAAGGGACTGATGGGTACAATGATGTCTTTAAAATGCGGGAGTACCAAACGGTCTCCTATAAAGGAATAAGTTGCATGAAGTAAAATGCAAAAACGTAGATAATGTGAGTTGGGTTGAAGTGTGAGGAGCTTTCAACCGCGGCCACAAGTCCTAAACCCTGGAACGGGGCGAAGATGCACAGGTGGAGAAGATCCAGGTGATAGGTCTATGGAGTAGACCCATCTCTCCTAACATCCGAGGTTGAATGAAGGAAACCCAATAAAGTATGTTGGCCCAAAGAAGAGCTGGCGGGAAACGTGAACTGTCCACTATGTCGTTGCCTGGCGGAGGTCGCACGATGCTGAGGTCTGGAGGGTCTAGTTCTCGTCTCCCAAGAAGGGATCTAATATGATCTACATTTTTTGCACTTCCAAAAGCGTTAATGCCTAGTAGTTCAAGGGGCATTACTCCTTTGGCAACTGAGCCTCAAYTATTACATCTACTGCACTTGTTCATGACAAGACAATGCTTAAGTGTCTTCTGCTGCAGTTGCCTTACATTTCTTTTGAGAAACCTTAGTGATTGATCGATGCATGCGTCGATATTGGCGTTCCCGGGTTTAGGACTGTAACAACTGCTTCCTTTCTGAGTTAAGTACATCATTACTTTTTAGTTGGTTTTCTCCTGGCACTCAGGCTCCCACCATAAACATTGTGTCATCTATTGTTGGTTGTAATTGTTCCTTAACTGAACACACTATTTTGGATGTTTTTATGTTATTTGACTATGCCTAGTTCAAGCTATAAGTTAATGTTGTTAATGAAGCAATCAATTTAAGTTAGTTGGTYTTCTCTTGTACTTGTTGTAGTGTTGAGTATTCATGTATAATCATTATGTGTTTGTCGTTACTAGTTTTGCTCTCTCCATGATTATGTTATTGCCTGTGCTAACCCAATGAACTGTTGATAGTGCATGTAATCCTATTTTCAGTTGTTGATTGGAGGTTTAACCCCATATAGGTAGTATTTTGGTTACTCAAGTTAAAAATTTGACCTCGCTTGATTGGTAAGGTTGTGTGTGTGTTGTTGTAAGATTTTGGAACGTTGGCACAATTTTAGAGACAACAATTGCTAGGGGAATTCATCTCAAAGGATTCTAGCCATCATATATGCAAAGATATCATGCATTACATAGCTGTGTGGATGCCAATAACATCCTTGAATAAAATATTACGAAGCATGGATATCTATAATGACATGTGATTTCAACTATGATTAAAGGAATTGATTTGAGAGGATTTTATCCATCACATGTGTAAGGATTTACTGCATTTATCCAACCTATGTGGATTAAAATATCAATACCCACATATATGCATAAAATCAATACACGCGGTTTCAACTAGTGTATTAAAAATTGGTCGACTTGGACTCAGACTCGACCGAGTTGACCGAGCCAACCCTAAACCGGTCCAACTCAGCTGACTTGTTTGGTATTGAATCAACCGAGAAAGGCTGGACTCGGCCGGTTCGGTACCAAACCAGTCAACGAGTCCGTACCTACTCGGTCGAGTCAAACTCTTGGACTCATCGCACGACCTGTAGCTAGCTTTGCCTCACACTTGGCCCAAGTGATATGTACTCCTTCATGGGTTGTTGCTTGACGTATCCTTCATGCATGGTGCAAGTGAGTGGCTTTTGTAATGTCAGATTTTGAAGCACAGTGACTACATGGGTTGTGACACTATTTACTACTTATCTGTTATCCCCCACTTTTAGGGATAACTGGGAGATCATGTCTCGAGGCCCACAGGTCCTAGACATGGAGTACCGAGAGCCATTTTACTTGAGCATGGCCTTGGAGGGCCCATCTTTTCTCCCTTTCAACGCCTCCACTTTGTCAGCAGCAACAACATCCATCACTTTCGGCTTGGTCCTGTATCAGAGATGGTTCTTGCTCCATGAGGTAATGACTCTGGGTATCATGGTATGTGTCACTCTGATGCTCAAAACCTTTGAATATGTGCATTTAATTCCTTTTGTTTCTAACAAATGCTTGGATCTTATACTTGTCCACTTGACCATGTCTGGGGGGAATGACAAGTTGCCCTAGTAAGCCTGTGCCCATAGGTTTTGTGTTGCCACTGGGGGGATTTATGAAAAGTCATCGTCCACTCCTGTCATATTACCACTTTTTCATCTTGCTTCTCGCTCATCCATCCCATTACCTTTGTCCGGGCATTGGGTTGGCCAATCATTTAACGGTTGCACCTTGCCTTGGGGGAAGAAGGGGCTAAAGGCCCAGAAGGTAAAAGCAAGCTGGCAAAAGATAAAAGCCTAAGAAATAAAACCTCGAGATGCTTCGCCCAGGGATTCCCGAGAAAGCAATAAAAGGCTTCTCAGCAAGAAACAAGAGGGACCCATAAAAATAATAAAACAAGACCTAGTCAGAGGATAGGGGGTCTCATCACGAGCCAGCCTATTAGGTCCATGAGTACCTAACAATATGACATTACTAGCAGCTGGTCACCACGCCAGGGTAGTGGCTCTTGGTTGCATGGCCAAGAGAAAGGGGGTCTCATCACGAGCCAACCTTCTCATTTCTGTGAAAGTACTTGTGGGTAACACTGCCACCACTGGTCACCACGCCAGGGCAGTGTCCCCTGATTAGTCTCTTGAAAGAAAAAAACAATAAAGAAATAAGAATAAAATGGCATGAATGGGCTTGGAAACATTTGCATCTAGGACAGGTGCAGCTCGCCTTCTACAAAGGCACCCACAGGTAAGCCTTTCATTTTCTTGCTTTCACTGCACCCCTTGTCAGGACATCCCTTATCCACCTCACCCATTTACATGACTTGGATTTAATCTCTTCTAGAAACATCCCTTTTCCAGTGGACACTAACCCAATAGGACGCCCTATCACCTCCTCCAAACTTGTATTGCAGATTTGTATAATGTCTTTGAGCACTTGATTGGGGTAAAAGGGGTTTCATGCACATGTTTAATAATATTGATGATGAGATGTGATTGACATTGCTATGATCCCTGTGACTTATGAGCCCATGGAGGGCGTAGCTGTTGATGTGTAGGATCATGCCCGATAGACAGGTACCACATTGGACAGGTACACATGGGGAGATGATTAGTTCGGACCTCCATGGGGCTGAAGAGCCCACCAGATGGATGCTGAGACCCCAGCAGGGGGCAGAGACAAGACAAAGGGGTTTGCATCGGAGAAGAGGAGGACGTTCCACAAAGGCACCCTGGCAGAGCTTTACCTAGGGGGGTTGTGCCCTCTTCATTGGAACGTTGGCCTTGGAAGGCACAAGACATCACCCAGGAGGCCCATGACGTCATTCAACCTTATGGACGTTTTGGGGGACAATCATGGCAGTTTGGCACGTGTGGCAGGTTGGAGAAGCCCAAGGAGGGCTAACGTTTTGCTCCAGGAGGCTACATTTGCCCTAGAAAGGGCTAACGTCACCCTAGAAAGGGGATGACGTCTCACTTTTGCTTGATTAGGATTTCGTTTATGACATTTAATGTAAAACAATATTATTTGGTATTTTGGCCTTATCGACCTTTTAATGACCTAAAATTTAATTAAGGTCATTGCTACTGT
>SNQJ01S0121099.1:0-27083 GCA_010110895.2 Picea sitchensis
GTACTGTCTTCAAAAGAGTGATTTTGAGAAACTGACAAGTGTAACTTTCTTCATGAAAATGATCTTTAAAGAAGAGCCAGATCTTCTATCACCATGTCATTATCATGTCATCATCTTGATAACCAAAAATGAGGATAACAGTAATGGGAATGGGGATGTCGACCCATGGGTTTACCCATGTTTAGGCCCATTTTTCAATTTATAAATAGATAGCTAGTTGATGTAATAATAGGCCAAGGGTGCTAAGTGCTAAGTGTTAATTTCTAAGTGCAAGTGGTAATTGTAATTGCTTTGTGCATACTGTGTGAGACTTGCAGAGCTAAGTGCAAGTGATTGTAAAAGATTGTGGAACGATTTGTGTTGTACTTTAGGGAAGTAGGATCTAGTGAGGTGCGCAGATATCATGTCCTCTACAGAGTAAGATATCATGGCTTTGTGGATGTAGAAGATTGACAGAAAGAAAGAAGAAGAGTTGGTGGACATAGCCCTAGGGGGGTGGTGAACCACGTATATCCTACATTGTGATTTTTATGTTCTTTATGGTTTTTCTCTTGTCTATGTGATTGAATGCTTAGTGCACTGATATATTCTTAGAAGGATATAATATGGTAGCTTAGTGATGAATAATGTGAATAAATGCTAGGTTTGATCTATGTTGGTATGCTTAGTACTTGAAGCTATTGCATCTGTATAAATATTGCATTTATCTTTTTTTAAGGGTTTAGCTATGCTGTAAAATAAATCTGAATATTAATAAACTGTAACTACTAAGTTCTTTGTTAAGGTGTTTTAATCACATATCTGTGTTCCAACTAAGGTTGCAGACAATGGAGTCCTGCAACCACCCCTGCCTCTACCTCGGGTGAGACTTCATCTGCTTCACAGGTGTTTCTGAAAGGGTTGATAGTTAGGGTTTTGTTGGTGTGTTGTTGTAGTGTAGAACCCTGGGTCTACCCCTGTGCCAACACCCCCATTGGGGGCTCTCTTTCCCCTAGACCCCACAAAGGGGGTAACCCCCCTTTTCACTCCCCCACATGGAAGAGTGTACATTGTTCTTGGGTGTAAAGTCTTCATGGGGTATAAACATGGATGAAAACAAAGACCTTTGAATCAGGAAGATAATCAAGCTCCACAACCAACATACTACATATTATCTGGTAAATAGATCACCCTCATCGGTGTTGGTGGAAAAACTCTGGATGAGGCATGGATTGGTAAAAAACATCGGGAGAACATATTGTAGATTTTGGTGGTGATGCTTGTTAACACAGATCATTTTGGGGGACAACACAGGAATCAAGGAAGATAGTTGGAAAATGGACCAGAAAAGGAGTGCACATTGGATAATAAGGAAAAGCAGCACAAGAAAGTGGGAAAGGAAGAAAAAAGGACATGGATCAACTGTGTGCAGGAAGTTAGAAAGTGGACAAACCTAACACACCTAGGGTTAGTGGGTTAGGTTTTTTATCATTGTTGTAATGGGTTTTAACCCATTTTTATAGTATAAATATGTATTGTGAGATCTGAGGAGATCGAGTTAGTATTAGATTTTGTCATGCTAGTAGTTATTGCTTGAGTTATCTAGTTGTAGAACTAGTTTTGGAGATAAGTCTTTTTTTGAGATATATGCATTGTAACTAAGGGTAAGGTCAAAAGATGTGGAGATTGGTGCTATATTTTTAGCCTCACCACCATTATAAGTAGCTTCAGCTATTTTCAGATGTAATGTGCACAATGCAATAACTTGATGAAGATGAATAACCAAGAAAATAATTCCAAATCTTTGTGGATGTAGCCCAGGGGGTGAACCATGGTAAAACCTTGTGTCTTTGTGTGGAATGTTTGTCTTAATTCTTGCAGTTATTTAGTTATGATGAATGAATGAATTTGTAGTAGTAACATGCAACATGCAATAGATATTCACTACATAATGAAGCTTAATGAATGAATGTGATTATAGTATGGTAGATTTGGATATTAGGTGGTGTTAGAATGATATATCTAGTATATGTTGAAGTAAAAATAAAGCCTAAAATTCCTAAAGAAACATCCCTTCCAAGGCTACAGACAGTTGGGTCCTGTAGTCACCCATAAATCCATCTCTGGTGACATTTCATTGTGCACTCTGTACGCAGTGTTTCCTTTTGGTCTCCAGAAGGGCCAATGGTTTGTAGGGATTTTTTGGAAACCTAAAGTAGATCTCGGGTAAGCCCAAACATCCAAACAATGGTTTCGTTGTTGGCTAGAACTCAAAAGAATAGATTGGAGGGAATTTGATGAGAGGGACAGTGAAGAGAATGTAGTAGTAGAAGGGGATGTTTAGGCCATGTAATCTGACTAAGAATGAGATTGAAATATGATTAGTGAAAAAAGATCTTGATTTCACGAAGAAGGACAATAGGAAACCTAAGTATAATTTGTGCCATTATTTGGAAATGTATGTTTTTATTGATCTTCATGAGGCATTTTTCTGTTATTTTCCTGAATTGTTGTAGGTGTGGATATTGATATTGAAGGAAAATAATCCAAATAATCAGTTAAGACCAGTAGAGTGGACTACTAAGAATATTTTTCGGGTATAGAGAGTTAATAATAAATTCACGTAGATAATGAATTTATGGCTAGACAACATTATTGCAGGATTCATTATTGAGTTTGCAGTCGATACTACAAATTCTTACACTATTGTAGAGAAAGATTTTTTGAAGGGACCGAGAGTAAGGTATATTGATCACTTTACACTTTAATCAAGATTTTATTGCATGATAAAGGATTTATGACAATGGAGTCATAAAATTAAATCACTCCGTGTGCATGGGGAGATAGGGGGAAGAACTGAGGACGATTTGAGATATGGAGAAGGACCTAGATATAGGTCATAAGAAGGAAGAAATGGACCCCATTATGATGGATTGATATCAGATAAAGGAAATAATGGATAGAGCGGGAACGACACACAATGAAAGACCCTACCACTATAAGATCAATAGGAAAAGTAGGGTGCTAGTTGTGCAAGAGGGATTGGATAGTGATGAAGAAGAGGTGGAGGATCTTTGTGCTACAAGGAATATCGAGGAAATCCTAAGAACCACATATGATAGAAAAAACCATAGGTCAAGGGTATGGTGCAAAATAAGGCTCTCCATTCTAGATCAAAATTAGTGTGGAACCCACAACCCCATGTGTGACTAAGACATATGAAGAGAAAAAACCATTTAGACAACCAAGAGTCAAGAACAAAAGGATTTTAGTAGGAAGAGGGTCTGGTGGAAATTCAAGTGGAATTATAAATTTGGCTAGCAATAGTCAGTTATCTACATTGTTTAGAGGCGATACAACAAATTTTACAATGGAAGAAGATGATCCAACTATTCTATTACCAGAGTTTCATGGATAAGGGTAGAAGGACCTACTAAGGGTTGTGAGATCCCTATAACTCAACAACATGAACCAAACTTGCCTTAGAGGCCCAATTAGACTCTGCAACATTTGAAGGTGGAATGGTTCTCCAAATCTTTTGATCTAGCTAATTTATCAATGGGCTTTACGTGGTGATTGGCAAGATATATTCCTATGAAATTTCCTCCTTTAGTTTAAACATTCTTTTTTTTAATCTTTTCTTTTATTAGATGAGTCTGATAAAATGATGCATGTTGGTATAAACCAACTGGTGGAAGGGAGTATTAACTACTGAAGAAGGTTGAGCTTGGGTTCTCCCTCGTGCTCAATAATGCAAAAGAAAAATATTCACACTTTTTACAATCCTAATACTAATACATTAACTTGTTGGTATTTCAATATTGACTGAGATACAATTATCGTGAGAAAAATACACATGTAATAAGATGATGGAGAGAAAATTAGTTTCCTTAGCTCTAACATTAATCACACATTAACACAAGGATTTTATTTACATCATTAAGAACAAGAATTGCAAAAAAAATATTGAAACAAATAACTTATCAGTAGATTCAGAAACTCTTACTCGTTACAGCATCAATTCCTGAAATAAAGTTGGAAGTAATTCCTCCTCAATCCAATCACATAATGCCTTTGATGAAAAACTTAATTTTTTCTCTACTCTTAAACAAGACTTCTCAATTAATTTAGTTCAGAAATAGTTCTTTACAATTCCAAAAATGAGGGTCTTTCTAAAAACCATCGACCCTTGCTAAAAGGTCAATCCCCTTATTTATAAAGAATCACTAAATAAAAATAGTTGCTACAAGTTTAAGTTAAGTAAATCAAAGTTCACCACGTGGCTCTTGATCTCTTTGTTCTCTGAGAATAATCTCATGGTTCCACTAGAGTGGATGAGTCCTCTCATATTCTGACCACTTGACGAAAATATCCTCGCATGTGTTGGCATACGGGAATATGTGTTGGTCCATTGGGGATGAAATAATTTCCTTCACTTCTACTGCTTGTTCTTTGTATTTGACTATTTTGGAGCTCAATCACTGAAGAATTTTGTGAGCCTTAATATGATGCTCCATAAATTGTTGCATTTGAACTAGAACCATGCTTTCCACCTGTGCGATCTCCATTGTCTGTGATGAGTCTTGTTCTTCATGTCGCTTCACTATGTCATGCAGGTCGAAAAAGTATTCAGGTGAGTCAAATTCTGGGAAGCTGATGCCTTTCATCTCCTGATTAATCTTTTCCCAACCTTTTTCTCACTCAACCCACTTCTTTTGTATGTTCCACTAAGGTTGTTGGTCCATCTTTACCCAATATTTAGTTTCTTTCTTGATCCGAGAGATAATTCTATCCGTTATCACTTGAATACCGTGCTCTTCGATGTCTCGACCCTTTTGTACCTATGATGAAAAGGTGTCGTTCATTTGTGAACTTTGCATAAGAATCCTAGAACTCACTTCTCAAAAACACCGTGACATGTGTGGAGTATTGATAGTATTTTTCCAAATGGTGCAGATGCTCCAACTCCTTTAGTTCAGCGACCAGTTCCTTTTCATCTCTCCTTTCTTGATTCAAATTGGCATATGTGAAATCCATCACTACATCGATAAGATCTGATGTCTTGGCATGTTTTTTGTTGAGAAACTTCTGCTCCGTGGTCAAGAGAATTGAGATATCTAGTGTGAGCCTTCTCTTCTTGGTGGTCCTCTTCATGATAGCTTTCCTCTTCCTGTCATAGTTGATCGCCTATATGTCAGCGACCTCATCAACAAGCTTAGGTATTTTTTGTTCTCCCCAGGTTAGAGTGTTTCCCAGGCTCCCGACTATGTGTATCTGTTTTAGGGTTGGTTCCTGGACCTTTTTCATGTGTTTCGATGGCTCGACCTTCATTTGTTGTTCAACGGCTAGTGAGGCATCGACCAAACTTGAAGAACCAAGGATAGGTTTATTAATTACTTGGTAATTGGTTGTCGAGGTGTCGATATCTTATTGTTGAACTTCCTTCTTTTGACCACCCAATCCTAGCTCATCCCTCGAACTATCTTTTGGGGTCCCCGATAGGTCAAGTAACTCAGTGTCTAAGACAATTTCGACCTCATGGTTTCTCTGTGGAAGGTATTAAACTGTAGCATCGAGACTTGGGGATGATGCTTTCTCAAGTTCCTTCTCCTCTGTAATCAGTACTAGAGTTACCAAGGAGAACTCCGAACTCTCCTCCTCATCATAGATGGTTATTAGATCAAATAGGGGGTTTGGTACACCTGTTTCACTTAGCGTCCTTGATACCTCATGTTAGGTTGGAATGGTCCTTGATGATATAATATGTGGTGATATAACTCTATGGTTTTCCATATCAGTGATTTCTTCGAGTTATATTGATTCTAATCCACTTGGTTCTCCTCTAATTGTGATTGGGTTTTTCGAGGGGATCTTCATCATTTCTATGAGTTTAGGATCATTCTCTAACTGGTGAATGACTCTTTACATTCCTTCCATTAAAATAAATCCTCTCCTTTGTTCCTTTGTGGTCTTTGTTGCTCTGATTTATTCTCTAACTCTGAGAGCCTATTGAGACAACTACTCTATTGTCTCCATCTTCACATCCATGCTCATAGCCTTGAACCTGGTCATGTTTGAGTTGGATTTCCTCTGTACTACCTCCTCTCAGTCCTGAGCTCATTCTGTAAAAATATCATCCTAAAACCTGTCATGTGCGTATGGCTAATAGGATGATACTTGTGAAGCGTGTTGGGGAACCATGCCTTTAGAGTCGTGCTTGTGAAACCATCCTGTCGGGGACCTAAATTCAATCTAGCTCAAACCTTCTTTCTTAGCTTGAGAATTGTATTTCACCATGTAAAATCCCACATGGAAGCCATAGGGTATGAATGCTCATTCCTTGTCTTTAAATAGTGTGGCATTATATCCTTGCAGGATCGTCTGATAACAGATTTCTCCTACAAAGAGCCAGTCTCGGAAATGAGCAGGGAGAAAACTTGGTGCTCTAGTGGCCCCGAACACCCTAATATAAATCATGTGTTCGTCTAGATACTAGTGGCCTACCTTTGATATCATTTTCCTGGATGCTACAGACAACCTCGACCATTCCTTTTTAAATAAAATAAAATAGACTCGGGCAATGAATTCATCGCAAATAAGGGCATAGGATTTTTGTACTTGTTCTCCCCTAATATGTTGAAGTAGAAATGAACAGGTAGCTCCACAACGTTCCATATTAAATTCATACTGGCAAAGAAATTTCTCACATAGATAACATCGAGTAGGTACGAGTCCATGTGAAATACAAGATATTCTCTTTCTTTTGGTGTTTGAGCCTATACTGCATTGGTGCTCAATTTCTTGGAGACGATTTCTCCACTATTGAAACTACTCCACAAGATATACACAGTGTATGCTAGGGGAATCCATGCTTATGAGAACTTGGAGCAGGCCTTTTCTCCATATAATCTACATATAAGATCCATCAAGTAGATATATGGCTCCCTCAAGTTTGTTGTCCCATACCATCCATTTCTCCAGTTTGTAAATTTTTTGTCCACCTTCCACCATGAGGCCATCAACCGGCTGGTGTCATGGAATTCATATTAATTCACCAAAAATTATGTGTTCAACCGCTCCTTTGGGTACTTGATCTTGTAATATGACACACCCACATTCTCGTCGTTGATAATGAATTTTTTCACGTCTATGTGATCAATCAACCAACTCAGGGTCTCAATGCATGGGAAAAATGGAGTTCGGCATGAAACCATGTGCAAGAAAAACCACTGAATGTTCAAGAAAACTTGGTTGTCTAGTGCCCTCACATTTGGGTTGCTACGTGGGATAAACTCTGGGTAATCCTCTTGGTTGATTCTATTGAATAGATCCCCCCACTGTGGGAGGATTATTTTAGATCCAATGGTTGCTTCTGTATCGCTGAAGACTGAGAATTGAATGAAATATTTCTTTGTTGAGGTTTTAATGACCGGCTCCACCATGGGAGCATATTCCAACTACCTCGCAGTACCAGGAGAAGAACCCTCTCCAATTTTCGTCTCCTTCAACTTAGGTGCCCTTGGCGAGCGTTTGGTCGTTAGATTTATTGGAGGAATTTTCCTTGCAGCTAGAACATAGTTAGCCATAAGGTAAAAGATCAAATGAATATATATAATAAATTACGACCGTCAAATTGATAAAATTTAACACTTACCTTTGTTTCTTGTTTAACCTGGTTTTGATTGTCTAAGAATCAATGCAGTCTTGAGACACTTTCTTTGATTCTTCAGATGCTCTAGAAATGGAAACTTGTGCGCATAATAGAAGTGTTCGAAGTCGTTTTCATGATTTAAACATAGATTAAATTACCTTGTCGCATCAACTATTCAATTCAGGATATGAGTGCGGTTCTACAAAATCTGCCACTAGATCTTCATTACGTTTAAAATTAAATTCGATCATTGGTCGACGGAATGGGCACAGGCTATAATATGTCCTATTGGTGATTTCAAATTCATCTTGTTTAATCAATGCACGAGGTAAAAATGTATGTGCGGTGAAACATTAATTGGTCTATTAAATGATTGAATCTGATCATATCTCGTGCTGAAAACATCCCATCGTTTCACTAATTTAGTTGGTGGATCGGGGGTCGGGGCTTGTATTTAAACATCGCTTGTTGATATATTCTGGAAATATATCTGACATCTATACATATTTATGTATAGATTTGACATGGAAAATATGACTAGGAGGTGTGATTATGAAACATGAAACCTTAATATGACTCAGGATGAAACTAGACCGTAAGAAAATCCTATGCAACAAAGACACGTGGCACTTGATATTGGTGTCTTCATTTAATCATTTTATTCAGAATTTTTGACTCTTCCTTAGCTAATCATTCTAACAACATATCCTATCCTACCGATGTCGCAAAGTATCAAGGATCAGTGATCGATGATAATCTTACCCAATTTCTCCTGTATTAATTCTCTCAAAAATTTTCTAATCTCGAAAGCGCATCTGGGATCAGGGATCAGAGATGCGTCAATGTAGGAAAATTTTTCAGTGATTTAACTCTTCAATATTTCACCGAACCTAAACAAGCGCATCTGTCATCGACTGTCAGGGGTTTTTCATGGCTCTTGTCAATGCTTATCCCTCTTTGTATTTCACTGACACCGATGGGGATCATCTATCTCCTGAACCTTCGTGGAAAATAACTACATAAACTTACTCGACCTTTTACCTATTCTAGTGGTGCATCAACGATCGACGATTAGTGTTCTTGTGTGGCTATTTTATCTACCTGGATTTTATCGATGCCAAACACAAGTGCATTAGTCACAATGTTAGTTATAGATTCTTAGTTAGAATTCCAAGTTATTTTAGACACAAGGTTTCATCTAACAAGTTCAAACACATCCAATTTGATCGATAAGAGTCATGAAAACAAAATAAACCATCCCTCCATATTGACTTCAATTTAGACAGTAAACAAAAGAAAACAAGTGGTACCCAAAAGTGACAGAATTTCGAAAAATCTTTTAGGGTGGTTTGAGCACTCAAAAAAAGGTGATTCTCTGGGTGAAATATGACTCTTTGTTCCTTCTTTAGGCTTAGCTGATGCAAAATCCAATTAAGAACCTAACTGGATTTTCTTTTATCAGAGTGTCTCATATATCTGCATTTACAATTTCACTGGTTCATGAATCTGGGCTCGCCTATGGAGTTTTAACCTTTACTCCACCTTCATTCCTCTTGACTGTGACCCACCCCCCTTTTGACAATATTCAGGTAAGGAATTCACTGGAATGAGGCCATTTTAGTCATCATCATTCACTTTCTATGGTTTTTCTCCGCTGACAGCAAGCATCCATATCCTGGACAGAGTCACTCTAATGTCACAAAACCTACTTTGCTGCCAGTGAGAATCCATAGCCTTGGTGGAGTTATCAACATTCTGTCTCCAAATTTGTACTCATTTGATATAATTGATTTATTTTTGGCGGAGATTCCCTGAGAGAGTGGGAGAGGAGGACGTCTGTTATTTGCAAGATGAAATGGTCAAGGTGAAATTATTTCTAGCTCTATATAGAGGTACATGTTGTCCTTTACAACTTTCCATTTTTCCCTTTAGGTTTTACCAGACCACCAGACAGACAATTCATCACTTTCTAAGGTAGTTTTTTTGCAAAGATCAGATACATAACTCTTTGAATAAAAAAAAATGTAATTGCCCAATGTTTCTTGTGTTGCACGTAAGAGTGATTTAGGAACATAGTTTGCTACACCATATTGATTAAGGTAAACCAATGCCTCGTGGAACAAAAATCTATTACAAGAAAACACCAAACAAAAGAAAAAACAGGAATAAAAGGACTATTCAATTAGTCTACCTTACACCTAGAAATTTATCCTAATCAAAAAATAACATGAAAATACACACACACACACACACACACACACACACACTTTTTTTTAACACAAATATTGTTTTAGGGCTTGGTCATTCATTGGGAGGGATTCAAGTTCCCCCCTCATATTTTCAAACCATTACATGCCTGACCCAAGTTTCTCGGATACTTGGAAAGGTCCAAGCCATAGATTCTGAAAATTTGAATGTTTTCCCTTAGGTTCATTTTCTCTATCCCATTTCAGGACTAAGTCTCCTACTTCAAAATTCTTCTCTTTGTCTTTATGCTTGTCAAACCATCTTTTAACTATCTGTTGATGAGTGATGAAATTTGATTTTTATTTCTCCCTTTCTTCTTCCAACATGAGGAGGGTATCAATTCTCTATTGAATAACCGATGAGGGTTGTCCTCTAGATCCCTAAGAAATCTAAAGAGATGGAAGATATAGCCCATTTGGGAGAATGGCTTCTTGTCCATATACCAGAAAGTATGGGGAGTTGCCTATAGATTCCTTGGGTGTTACTCTGTCGGGCCATAAGGCATTATGAAATGAGCTATGCCAATTCCTCTGATTGTTTGCAATTGTTTTCTTCAAGATCCTCACTAGGTTATTATTGGTTAATTCTACGACTCCATTCCCTTGTGGATAGTAGTATGCAGAGTATCTGATTATGATCCCTTTGTCTAGAGCGAACTATGTTAATAGAGTGGAAGAAAAGTGATATGCATTGTAAAAAATAAGGATGGAAGGCATACCAAACCTTATGATCATCTATCTTTCTATGAATTGGATTACAACCTTTTCATTCACGTGAGTCAGAGGGATGCCCTCTTCCCATTTCGTAAAATAGTCCGTAGCAGTCAATATGTATTTATTTTGTTTTGAAGAACTTGAGGTAATATCACCTATGACATCTAACCTCAATTTATAGAATGGACTAGATATGGTCACTGGTTGGAGTGGGAGAATTGCTCTCTTTTCCCTTCCCACACTCATTTGACAAGTTTTACAATTTATAGAATATATATGAGTGTATCTAAATAGAGCAGGGCAGTAATAGTCGACTATAATTATTTTTTGAGCAGTGGTATTCCCTTCAAAGTTCCTACCTACATGACCATCATGGAGCTCCCTCAAAACCTTATTTTCATCTTCACGTTAGAGACATCTCAAGAGTACCCGATCACAATTTACGTGGAAAAGTACTAAATTTATGAGGCGATATTGTGCCTATTTCAGTCTTAGAGATCTCCTTTCCTTCGGGTTTAGGCTTTATGGTCAAGTACCATGATGCAGGAGGTAAATTAGTTTTCCATACCAAGACTCTTGCCCTGGGGGAATGTATAACGCTTCACTACACCATAACGCTAATTCATTCTCCCACCCAGAGTCTTCATTTATTTGGTCTTGAGATTCTGCATCCAGTTTAAACAATCCTTGTCCCTTAACCAGTTTGGCAGGTTTTATATCTAGATCAAATTCTTGGACAACTACCATCCAATTTTCTCTTTTCTCCCCCATATCCCATTGAGTAAATAGGGATCAGACTGAGGGGTGAGACATGATGACTTTGGTGTGATTTTTTAGGAAGTAATATATGAAATGTTTTACTGCTTTGTACATTGTATAACTCTACTTGTCTATAAAAGGGTAATTCAATTCAACCCCTTGGATATTAGTGTTCATGAATGATATTGATGCCTCATTCTTATCATCATCCTTTTGGGTTAAAACTATAGCTAAGGATTGGTCGAAGGCGAAAGTATAGAGGAAAAAATATTTACTAAAGTCCGAACTTCGCAACACCGGAGCTTGAGATATGGTAGTCTTGATATTGTTAAAAGTGACTTTTTTCTTGCCATCCCACTTAAAATCAACATCCTTGTGAATCATTTTTTGTGACAGTATGACATTTTTAGCGAAATCAGGCGTGAAATTCCTCATAAGATTAATTTCCCAAAGAAGGATTACATCACCTTTTTTTTGTGGGGTAAGGGAAGTTGAGCGATTTCCTTCATTCATTCTGGATCTATGCGAATTCCTAGTTGAGATATAATATGACCTAGTAATTTCCCTTCCTCGACACCGAGGATAGTTTTCTTAGGGTTTAAAGATATTCCATATTTCATACACCTTTCGAAAATCTAAGTTAGATGTTGGATGTGGTATTTTCTATTTTTTGAACACATGGTCACGTCGTCCAAGTGTACTACTACACATCTATTAATCAATCTTCAAAAATCTATGTCCATAGACCTCTGGAAATTTTATCCTACATTAATCAACCCAAAGGGCATGTGTTTATAAGAAAAAGTTCCCCGCTTGTTTCAATGAGTCTTATTAAAAAACTAGAACCTGGTTGTAAACTGAAAAACCATTTAGAAGGGAGAAAATATCAGAATCAGACACGGTCTTCAAGAGCTCTTCCATCAGTGGGACTAGGTAGTTATCATTTTCTGATGCTCTGTTAAGATTTCTGAAATCTACACACAAGAGAATTTCCCCATATTTGTTTCCTGATAGGAACCAAATTTGCTACCCAGGTAGAGTGGCTAACTTGAAAGATAATCTTATCATATAATAATTTCTTTAGCTCTTGATACACGAGGTGTTCCAAATATGGATGGTAATTCCTGAGCTTCTATTGAAAGGGTTTTACTCCGTATTTTAATGGTATTGTGTGTTGAATTTCAATTCTCGATAGGACCATGCAAAAACATCTTGATATTCTATAAAAAGTTTAAGATAGGATTTCCTTTCTTCTTTGGACACTGTTTTTCCTATTTTTATATTCTTAGGGTTTTGCGAGGTTCCTAAATTTATAGTCTCGTATATGGGGCATGAACTCCATGTCTTTGTGTTTGTTGACCCTTTAAATCTTTCCCTAAGGTCAAAAAGGTTCTCCAAATTGGTTGCCCCTTTAGGTATCGTGTGAAACCTTGGTTTCTTACTAGAGTGATATATTTCTCCTCTTCATTTGTGGAAATCAGTTTGGGCTAGTTTCTCTTGGAATACTTCATCTTCAATAGTTAGGTCCTTAAAATTTTCTTGATTGGCTAGAAAATATATAATTTGTTCATCTCCTTCAAAAACCTTCCAATTAGAAATATTGTTGGGTACCGATGGTTTGCAAAGTAGTTCCACGGTGAACTTAGAGGCTTCATAGTCTTATAAAGGGGATAGTCTTGGGGCTGCAATAGCTAGGGAATCAGCCATAGCATTCTTTTTCCTGGGAACCATTGTAATATTAAAGGCCTCAAAATTTTCTATTAGCCTATGCACTTCATGTTGATAATTCTTCAAGTCAGGTGAGTTGCAATGTACAGTTTTCTTTACTTTCCTAACAATAATTTCAGATTCTCCAAAAACTTTTAGTTCTTTAATGTTTAAGCCTATGGCTTTCTTCAATCCCTGCACCAAAGCTTGATACTTAGTTGTATTATTAGTGCATTCCAATTCTAGTCTGTAGGACAATAAATTTTTCTTCTCCTTCGGGTCAATGAGGATACATCATGTTCCCGACCCTTCTTGCGATTTATATCCATCAAAGTACAGGGTCCAAACTTGTGAGAAATATTTGTCATCTTATTCATGCCTAGTTACTTCCTCCTCTCCACCTACCTTGTCTATGTTTCCCAACAAGGGTTCTTGACAGAAGAATATTTCTTCCGCTGCTTCTAGTAGATTTGCTTGAAAACCCATTTCAGATTTTTTACTAAGAGGTACATCAGATGAGAGAGGGGAGAAATTTCTAAAATTAGAATCACAGGAGTAGTTTTCTAGCACGGGGAAATCTGTCAATGAGGGTTCATTGAAGGCTTCTAAATTTTTGAGAGTATGTTTGAGATACCTTTTCCTATCAATCCTAATCATATTGGCATGCCCCTTTAATGGAAACCATAGGTGAGCCCAGTTTATGCTAAAGTATCCATTCAATTTCTCTGACTAGTCTCGACTAAGTAGAAGTCCATAATCTTCTCGTATATCTAGGACAATGATGTCAATTACTTGAAAATATTTCGGGTATGTAACCATTCTGATCATGACATCCTTGAGTTCCCTAATAACTTTTACCTGAGTTTTGTCTAGTTGTATAACATGTTTATCAATTTTGAGTGGAATGACATTTAATTTTTTATAGATAGATAATGGCATGACATTGGAGGATTCCCCTAAGTTGACTAAACAATTATGGAGATTTCTATTGAAGAATTCAAACTTCAAAAGGAAAGGTGGGAAAAAAGGATTTCCTTTTTTTATCTATAGACAAAGCATTCACATTTGGTTTATTCTTTGGATCAGTGGGGACTGAGACCTCCCCTAGGTCAGTGCTTGTTATAGGATATTCTATTGACTTTAAGGCTTGTAATAGAAAATCCTTTCACTAGGGAATTCTACACATGTCCATGACCGACACATTAGCGCTCAAATTTTTTAAGTCTTCTACTATGTTGTAGTCTAAACTGGGTGACTCTCGTGTATGGATGTTTATAGGATTTCTTTGGGATACGAAAGGTGATTTTGAGCAATCGGTTTTTTGTTTTCCCCTCGAAGATTGGACAATGCTAAGTTCATTTGAGACTAGTTAACCCTTTCTTTGCATTTTAACAACCAAAACCTTAGCGGGTGGTTCTTGAACCTCAAATACATCATCAGAAGGCATCGACAAGTCAGGATCCCATAAAAACATGGTTTTTCCTCCGACATCTCAACTTCCTCCTGATCGACGACATTTACCACTGATCTTATTGATTTTTCAGTAAGGGAAACTACGTCTAGGAACTAATTTTCCATTAAATTCATAGCATGCACCCATTGGGGACAGTCTCTTTCAGAATGGTTCTCTTCATCATACATACATAAAGAGTCAGATGCTACATTACCCAGATCGATGTTTAAGTTGGCTGGGGGAGGTTTAATTGCTTTGAAAGGTGAGTTTCTCTTGAAAAAGGGTTTATAGGGCCTTTGAACTTGGTTTCCTTCCCTGACACTTCTCTTCATGCTTGATATTTCATTCGAGAGTTTCTTTAACATCTGTTGTAGGTCTTCTATGTCTTTGCTTCCCTTTTCAGGACCTTGTTCTGGTTTTTTTCTCGGAGGTCTAGTCAACAACAATCCTCTCCTAGGAAGAGGTTAAACTTCCTTCTTAACTAGTCATACTTGGCCCTCTTTGCATCCCTTCATTTGAAATTCAATCGTTTGGGCCTCCTCAAAATTTTCAGCTAGGGTATGTTTGGCATCCCTTTTTCAAACATGGAAATAAAAGGAGGGAGGGCATTAACATATACCTCAATTTGCAACTTCTGAGTAGGTTTAGCTTTGGGTTAAAATTTGTTCAAGATAGTGGTAAACCATTGATTTAAGTTATTAACCTTCTCTTTTTAACTCATGGTGGCGGCGAAGAGTTCAACCATCAAATCTCCTATGGTAGTTTCTTCTGCAAATTTGTCTAAGAAATCCTTTTGAAACTTCGTCCAACTAGTTATGGACCCTACAGGCAAGTTAAAATACCAAGTTGAGGACGAGTTCTCAAAAGTATAGGGAACAAGTCTAGATACTACTTCCTCATGTTGTACATTCATCAGTCTTATCGCTAGTATGAACTTTTTAATATGGTCTTCAGCCAATCCAGAGGTTTCAAGGTCAAACTTGAGAAGTATTTTTTTTGGATGTCGAGGGAGGTTATGTACCCATCCTGGGATTTCTAGAGAATATCTGGCCAACCAAGGTTGGTTATTTGGATATGGATTGCCCATCTCTTTGTTATTATCATTATTATCCTCCATGTCTTCTTATTCTAAAACCAAGTGATCCTAGTTAAACCCTTCTTCTTCAGATTTGAAATCGTCTGGTTCAAAGTAGTTAACAACTGGTGTTTTGAGGATTAGGTTAAGGGGTTGTCCCATCTCGGTTAGGGAAAAATCTATCAATTCTGGTACTGTGTGAACAAAAACCTGGTTGGAGGTATCGACCACTGTTCCTCTTACTTTGTTTCTATGAGAAATTAAATGGGCTAAGGGAAATGATCCAATTTGTCGAGCGTAAGCTCTTGTGATTCTTCTGAATTGGTTCAAATCCTCGTGAGAAACATAATAAGGTATTATAGGGAATAGTTTTTTTTGCTCATTCTAGGGTGAGTTACTCATTTCGGGAGTACTCTTTGTATGTGAGTTGTCTTGAGACTGACTAGCCATGCATGTGGGCTATTTTGAATCTATAGGGTATGCGAGATATTATATCAGCAACATTTTTAGCCATTCATTCATGTCCCTCCTTCTAGTTCCAATTATGTTTAGGGGTCTGAGATCCCTGTAACTCAACAAAAGGAACCAAATCTGCCTTAGAGGCCCAATTAGAACCTGCAAAGTTTGATGGTTGAATGGTTCTCCAAATATTTAGATCTAGCTAATTTATCGATGGGATTTACGTGGTGATTGACAAGATATGTTTCTATGAACATTCCTCCTTCAGTTTAAACGTTTTTTTTTTTTTTTATCTTTTTCAAATTTTAAACGTTTTTTATCTTTCTTTTATTATAAGGATCATTGATAAAATGGTGCATGTTGGTATAAACCAACTGGTGGAAGGGAGTCTTAACTACTGAATAAGGATAAGCTTGGGTTAACCCTCATGCTCAAGCATGCAGATAAAGATATTCACACATGTTACAAGGCTAGTACTAATACATTAACTTGTTGGTATTTCAATATTGATTGAGATACACTTATTGGGAAAAAAATACGCATGTAATAAGATGGTGGTGATAAAAATAATTTCCTTATCTCTAACATTAATCACACATTAACACAACGATTTGATTTCCATCATTAAGAACAAGAACTGCAAAAGAAATATTGAAACAAATAACTTATCAATAGATTCAGAAACTCTTACTCGTTACAACATCAATTACTGAAATAAAGTTAGAAGTAATTCCTCCTCAATCCAATCACATAATGCCTTTTCTGAAAAACAAAATTTTGTCTTCGATCCTAAACAAGACTTCACAATTAAGGTAGTTCAGAAATAGTTCTTTACAATTCCAAAAATGAGGGTCTTTCCAAAAACTATCAACCATTGCTAAAAGTTTAATCCCCTTATTTATAAAGAATCACTAACTAAAAAAATTTGATGCAAATTTAAGTTAAGTAAAAAAAAATTATTCACATGGCACTTGATCTCTTTGTTCTCCAAGAATCATCTCATAGTTATATTGGAGTGGATAACTCCTCTCATATTCCGATCACTTGATGAAAATATCCTCGCATGTGTTGGAATACGAGAATTTATTCTAGTCCATCGGGGTTGAAATAATTTTGTTCACTTCTACTGACCATTATCTACATTTTTCTATTTTGGATCCCAGTCGATAAAGAACTACATGAGCCTTGATCAGATGGTCCATAAATTGTTGTATTTGACCTGGCGCCATGCTTTTCACCTGTGCGATCTCCCCTATCCATGTCGAGTCTTGTTTTGCATGTCACTTGACTATTTCATGCAGGTCGACAAAGTATTTAGGTGAACCAAATTCTGGGAGGTCGATGCCTTTCATCTCCTGATTAATCTTTTCCCATCCATTTTTGCACTCGAACCACTTATTATGTATCTCCCACTGAGGCTCCTAGGCCATATTTACCTAATATTCAAGTGCTTTCTTGATCCAAGAGATGTTGTTATCCATTAGTACTCAAATAATATTCTCTTCAGCGTCTTAGACCTTTTGTATTGTGCTACTATAATCAATCCTTTCTACCTCCTGGTATGTTTTTTCATACCACCTTTTCATGTCCTTGCAGGGTGCTAGTGCCATAAGGGTATCTTCTTGGAAATTGGCTATACCTGCAATGAAAATGTTTCGTTCATTTGTGAACTTTGCATAAGCATCCTATAACTCACTTCTCAAAAACATTGTGGCCTACGTGGAGTCTTGATAGCATTTTTAAAAATGATGTATATGCTCTATCTCCTTTAGTGCAGTGGCCAATTCCTTTTCATCTCTTCTTGCTTGATCCAACATGGCATCTTTGATAGCCATCCTTGACTCGATAAGCTCCAATGTCTTATCATTTTCTGTGATGAGCAACTTCTCCTTCGTGGTGATGAGAATTGAGATATCTAGTGTGAGCCTTCTCTTCTTAGTGGTCCTATTCATGATAGCTTTCCTCTTCCTATCATAGCCGATCACCTATATGTCGGTGACCTCATCAATAGGCTTAGGAATTTGTTTTTCTCCCTAGGTTAGAGTGTTTCCCAGGCTCTCGATTGTGTGTATCTATTCTAGGGTTGGTTCATTTACTTGTTTCATATGTTTTTATGGCTCGACCTCGGTTTTTTGTTCATCTATTGGTGAGGCATCGACCAAAGTTGAAGAACTGGGGATAGGTTCAGTACTTACTTGGTAATCGGCTGTTGAGGTGTCTATATCTTGTTGTTGAACTTCCTCTTTTTGACTACCTGATCCTAGCTCATCCCTTCAACCATCTATTTGGGTCCCCGACAGGTCAAGTAACTTAGTTTCTAAGACACTTTCGACCGCATGGTTTCTCTATGGATGGTATTGAACTGGAGTATCAAGACTTGGGGATGATGCTTTCTCAGGTTCCTTCTCCTTTGTAATTGGTATCGAAGTTACCATGGAGAGCTTCGAACTCTCCTCATCATCATATATGGTTATTAGATCAAACAGGGGGTTTGGTACACCTATTTCACCTGACATCCTTGATACCTCAGGTAGGGTTGGAATGGTCCTCGGAGATGTAATGTGTGGTCATGGAACTCTAGGGTTTTCTAGACCGGTGATTTCTTCCACTTTTATTGATTCTAATCCACTTGGATCTCCTCTAATCATGATTGGGTTCTCTGAGGGGATACTCATTATTTCTACGAGTTTAGGATTGTTCTCTAACTAGTCAATGACTCTCTGCACTCCTTCTACTAAAATAAATCCTCTCCTTTGTGCCTCTAGGGTCTCTGCTACTATGATTTCTTATCTAAATCTAATATCCTCTTGAGCAATGAACCTTGTCATGTTCAAGTTGGATTTCCTCTGTACTACCTCCTCCCAGTCCTGAGCACATTCTGTAAAAATATCATCCTCAAACTTGTCATGCACGTATGGCCAACATGACGATACTTGTGAAGCGTGTTGGGAAAATAGGCATTTAGGGTCATGCTTGCAAAAATGTCCTGTCAAGAACCTAAATTTAAATTGGCTTAGACCTTCTTGTTTTTCTTGAGTAGTGTATTTCACCATGTAAAACCCCACATGGAATTTGTAGGGTATGAATGCTCGTTTCTTGTCTTTAACTAGTGTGGCGTTATAGCTTTATAGGATCATATAAAAACATATTTCTCCTACAATGAGTCGGTCTGGGGCATGATAATAGAGAAAATGTGGTGCTCTAGTGGCCCCGAACATCTTGATATAAGTTGTGTGTTTGTTTAGATAATAGTGGCCTACCTTCAATATCATTTTCTTAGCTGCTATAGACAACCTCGACCATTCCTTTTTAAATAAAATAAAATAGACTTGGGCGATGAATTCATGACAAATAAGGGCATAGGATTTTTTGTACTTCTTCTCCCATAATATTTTGAAGTAGACATGAATGGGAAGGTACGCAACGTTCTAGCTTAAATTCATACCAGCGAAGACATTTCTCGCACAGATAACATCGAGTAGGTACGAGGCCATGTGAAATGTAGAAGCTTTTCCTTATTTTGGTATTTGAGCCTGTACTATGCTTGTGCTCAATTTCTTGGATATGATTTCTCCCCAGTTGAAACTACTCCTCGAGATAGCCACAGTGTACACTATGGGCATCCACACTTCTGATAACTCTGGGTAGTTATTTTCTCCATACAGTCTGTAGATTAGAGCCATCAAGTAGATATATAGCTCCCTCAGGTTTGTTGTTCCATACCATCCATTTCTCTGGTTTATAAATTTCTTGTCCTCCTTCCACCATGAGGCCATCAACTGACTAATTTTGTGGAATTCATAGAACTTCACCATGAAGTCTATGTTCAACTGCTCCTCTAGGTCCCTGAGCTTGTAATACTTTTGAAATTCAGTCAGGAGAAGAAATCTGACACACCCTCCATTCTCATCATTGATCAATAATTTATGTTCATCTATGTGATCAATCAACCAAATCATGTTCTGGATGCATGGGAAAAATGGAGTTCGACAGGAAACCATGTGCATGCACGACCACCAAATGTTCGAGAAAACTTGGTCGTCTAGCGGCCTTAAATCCAGGTCACTATGTGGGATAAACTCTGGGTAATCCTCCTAGTTGATTCTATTGAATAGATCCCTCGAATGTGGGCGCATTATTTTGGATCCAGTGCTTTCTTATGTATCACTGAAGACCAGGGGTTGAATGAAACATTTCTTTGTCGAGTTTTTAATGATCGGCTCTTCCTGGGAGTGTATTCCAACTACCTTGTAGTACCAAGAAAAGAACCCTCACCAATTTCTTCCTCCTTTAGCTCAGTTTCCCTCGGTGAGCATCTGGTCATTGGATTTCTTGGAGGCATTTTCCCTACATCTAGAACATAGTTATCCACTATGTTAAAGATCAAGTGAATATATATAACAAATTATGACCGCCGAATTGATAAAATTTAACACTTAATGTTGTTGCTTGTTTAACCTAGATTTGATGGTCTGAGAATCAACATAGTGTTGAGATGATTTCTTTGCTTCTTCGGATGCTTTTGAAATGGAAAATTGTGCACATAATATAAGTGTTTGAAGCCATTTTCATGATTTAAATAGAGATGAACTTACCTTGTCACATCAACTATTCAATTCGATATATGAGTGTGGTTCTACAAAATCCTCTGCCAGATCTTCATTACGTTTAAAATTAAATTTGATCGTAGGTCGACGACGTGGGTGCAATATATAACGTGGCCTATTGGTGATTTCAAATTCTCGTTGTTCAATTGGTGCATGGGGTAATAATTTATGTGGGTTGAAACATTAATTGGCCTATTAAATGACCAAATCCAATCATATCTCATGTTGAAAACATCCCATCGTTTTGCTAATCTAGCTGATGGATCAGGGGTCAGGGATTTTCTTTAAACATCATTCATTGATATATTCTAGAAAGAGATCTGACATTGATCCATCTTGCAATATAGAGTTAACCTTGAAAATATGACTCGAAGGTGTGAACACGACACATGAAACCTTAAGATGACTAGGGATGAAACTAAACCATACAAAACCCCTATGTAATAAAGGCATGTGGTACTTGAGACCGACATCTTCATTTAATCATGTTATTCAGAATTGGGGTCTTCCTTAGCCAGTCGTTCTAACAACATATCCTACCCTACTGACACAGAAAAGTATTAAGGATTGGAAATTGGCGATAAGCTTACCCAAGTGCTCCCATATTAATTCTCTCAAACATTTTCCAATCTCAAAAGTGCATCGAATATTGATGATCGAAGATCTGTCAATGCAAATTTTTTTGGTGATTTACCTCTTCGAGATTTCCTCAAACCCAAACAAGCGCATCCGTCATCGGTTGTTGGAGGTTTTTCATGGATCTTTTCAATTCTTATCCCTCTTTGTATTTTATCGATGTCGATGGGGATCGACTATCTCTTGAACCTTCATGGAGAATAAATATGCAAACCTACTTTGCCTTTTACCAATGCCAGTGATGCATCAACGATTGGCAATTAGTTTTATTGTGTGATTATTTTTCCTGCCTGGATTTTTCTGATGTCGAACACAAGCACGTTAGTCACAATGTTAGTTGCAGTTTCTTAGTTAGAATCCCAAGTTATTTTGGACACAAGGTTTCATATAACAAGTTCAAAGACATCTGATTTGATTGATAAGAATCATGAAAACAAAATAAACTATCCCTCTATATTGACTTCAATTTAGATAGTAAACAAAAGAAAACAATTGGTACCCAAAATTGGCATAATTTCCTAAAATCGTTTAGGGTGTGTTGAGCACTCAACATGACCCAGAGAAACATTTATTTATTTGTGAGAATATTTGGACAGCTAAACAAATCACATATGAATATACAAAAGTAGTGCATCTTTCAATTACATGCAAAGACCATGCACTGGACTAGTATATGGGCCTCGCAGTAAACAACCCACAAGGAGCACCTACAATTGTCACAGATGTGAAAGATTCATTAATCAATGAATTCTAATGACCAAGTTCGGAGGATTGATACATGAATAAAATGATAAAAATCAAACAAAATCTAGGAGAGTCGGTTTGGTAAATCAACGAGAAGTTCAAATGATTAAAAGGTAAGTTGAAATACTCCATCACATACATGCAACATAGACACCTATTTATTAATTCATTATTGTCACATCTTAAATATCCAATGAGGAAAAAAAATTTCTAGACTCAGGATGAGGCTTTGCAAGAAACCTTTCAATTGGAAGAAAATCAATATAAACATACATCTCCAGCTGTAGAACAGTTGAGAGAAGATCTCAATAATTTGATATTTCAATTGAATCAGAACAAAGGAAAGGAAAAGAGGGAATTTTTCTGGTGTACCTTATGTAGAATATAAGGACATCATAAGAATGAGTGCCCAACATTTGCGTAGTACTTGGGATGAGGATCGTCGAATCCAATTGAAATATGTAGAAGCACATGGACATGATTCCTATCATTGCCTCATGATGAAAAAGTACCAAACAATATCTAAGAGTACATTTTGCAATTTATGCAAGTTTGTAGGACTTGAGGGAAAGGAATGTAGAATCTTGTAAATGATGAAGGAGAGGACCTCAGATGCATATAGGATACAGGTTGAACCAATGACAGGTCCACCTGTGCAGCTATATAATAACACGCAACAATTTGCAGCGCCACCATAGTATAATAATGCGCAACAATTTGCAACACCACTAAAGTATAATCAAGTACAACAATATAATACACCACCCAGAGATAATAAAGAAAACATAGGATGATTTAGAGGAGGAGGTCGTAGAGGAAGAGGATTTGGAAGAGGCAGAGGCCCAATAACCTATCACAATTTTCAACAACCTGGACATTATGCAAGGGAGTTTCCAATACCACCCACAACATGCATGTATTGTTTTGCAACAGATCATAATGATACAGGAAAAGAAGAATTAGAAAAACCAGAATATTCAATGGATTTGCGTAGAAACTAGAGAGGATAATGGGAAGAAGATCAATATAGTGTTGAAAATTTGGTTGTCATTGATGTCCACCTTGATAAATAGGTGAAGTATCATTTATTTTTTGGTTTGAGAATCATTGTCAATATTGGACATATTGTTATGAAGGTGACTTGAATGTCAAGCATTGTCAATATTGGACATAATGTTGTGAAGGTTGGACATAATGTTATGAAGGTGACTTGAATGTCAAGCATTGTCCATATTGGACATAAAGTTATGAAGGTGACTTGGATGTCAATCATTGTCAATATTGGGCATAATGTTATGAAGGTGACTTGAATATTAGTAGAAAGATAATATTGAATAATAGATTGTATGATCTTGATACACTCATCCTATATTGTATAATGTTGATATTGTGTCTTTAACATCCATGCACAAAAGAAACAATTCTGAAGGAATTGTCCAGATAAAAAGGGTAAATGGATAATCCAATATGGATCCATACAAATCACAAATAAAGAATTTAATCAGACATGGTTCATTAAAAGTGATTCATAAAATCTCAATTGAGGAAGAGTCCAAAGATGAGATAGAATTCAATGGTGGATATTTGGTGTCGAAACATTGACACCATCAAGTCACAGGTCGAGTCGATTCAAGCAACAATAAGGTCGATTATCTGGAATTCAATCGACTTCAATATGAGTCAAATACAATTTGATCAACTGTAAGACTACATATTGATGGAAGTTTGAGAAGACAATTTGATCGATTTCAAGAAGATTCGAAGACAAGTCGACCAACTGAAGGTCAAATTTGAAGGAAAAATGAGTCGGGAAATACAATTCGGCCAAAGCAAGTCGAGATGACCAAAGTCGAATTTATCAAGTTGGTTTTCTTCCAAGTTGATTCGGTTCAGGAAACAGGTAACCTAAAGGTCGAAGTCAAAACAAACTTAAACACAAATCAGGTCGACTTTGAAGCAATATGGTTCGACTAGAATTGAAATACTCAACTCAAAATTTCTTGTAGTTGAGTTGACCAAAAATATTTTTGTCAGTCGAATGAGGAAGAAAATATGAAAAAGGGTGAGAACAAGTCAAATATTTAGTGACTAGAAACTAAGAGGGAACCAATTTTGATATAACGATTAAGAAAAAAATTTACAAGTTGAGTTTAAATTATCACCAACAAAGGAGATATGTGGAGGTGGATTTAGACATTCATAAAAAGGTAATATGTATTGAAGTTGATATGGCATTTGACGATGAAAGGAAAATATGGGAAAGTTTCCTTCAAAGAACCGCATGTATCAACAACTCACACACTTTCTGGGGAAATTTCCTACATGTTGGCGAATTGGGCATGTTATGCAAAAAACCCATGTTGTAGAATTTTAAAATTTGTTTCTATCACTCCAAAATCTTCACACAAAAATCATTGTGTAAATTGGTGTATGAAAATCAATTAATAAAATTTACCATTTATGTTAATTAAATGAAGGGGTACTGATGTAGACCCTCGACCCTTAGGTCAAGATCCACGCAGGATCGTTCCAAGTCTTCCCCTGAGTTTGATTGACTCTTTGATTTCCCCACAGGGAATACTTCACACTAACAAACAGGTGTATTCCACAGGTCCTTCTGAGTTATGCCTACGTGATCAAACACCAGCGTTAACTCCACAACTGACCAACAAATGTGATCAGGGAGTTTTCCTTTTTAGGATTTTGAATTTTGCGATCTCGTGAATCCTATTGTCGAGCCCCTTGTCTCTTCGACCTCTGAAATCAAAAAATTCAAAGAGGGTTGACTCCTTCAATGCACCGAACACATGCCTCTTGTTGCCATTTATTTCGGCTTTTCGGAACATGAGTGATCAACCAACACTCGTTCCTCTTCCCTTATGATTTTTTGGTTTCCGAAATTTCCCCTTTTAGCGAGATTGAAGGTCTTTTTGGATTTTCCCTGAAGCTTGACCACTCCCTTGACTTATGTCACATGTATCCTCTGATTAATTCTTAGGACCCACCTTTCGACTTTTTCCTTTTCACAATTTCGGGAGTTGCATTGACATGCAACTCTATCTCTTGACTCCCGGAGCCTCGAAACTTGATTGGGCCCATGGCTATTGTGCTTCAATGTTTCAGGAATTTTTCCTTTCACTCTTCGGGATTTTGAGACTTGCGAGATCCACAACAGAAAGGTTCCTCACCTCCCAAAACTTCGATCTCCGAATTCCCAAAACCTCGCCTCCAATGTGATCTATGGCTGAGATCCTCCACGATCTAACAACTATGGATCTTTAGGCTTTTTGTGAACTGGGAGTCTGAAACTCTCGATTCCAAAGATCGTTGCCTCTTCTACTTCTCGACACCTGAAGTGCTGAAATGTTGAAATCTCAAAATTCACCCCAAGGCACGTCATGTTTCGCGACTTTAGGATTTTCAATGCTAAGCGCCCCGGCTCCTTGTCATCAAGATTCCTGGTATGTCAAACCCCGAAATACCAAAATTTCACACTTGATTATCCTTTTCGTGAACTGGGAGTTTGAGTGACCAAGGGTTTTGACCTGCACTCCCAACTTACAGGTCCCGAATTCCCGAAATGATTTGATGGCTCAAACATACCATGATCAATGGTCCACATTGATTCTTGATGTCAGTATGGCAGATTAATCCAACTCCTAACCACCTTTCATCTCCTCTAGATCCTACGGTCCCCGCGATTTTGTGAGTTCTCCTTGGAGAATGCTGACCACCCGATTCACTCCTCAATGACTTATACGAGATGAATCAGTGTTCTCCCTCCTGACCTTGTCTTTTATGAGATGCTTTCGACTTTCATCTCCCTTTGAACACTTCAAAGGTACTATCCCTCCTAAGATTTCACTTGCAAACTCAAGTCCCCAAAAGGAATTTTGCTCGCACTCCTTGCGGAAATATTTCAAATAACCTCTGGTTATTTGAGTCCTCAACTCTGTGCACTCTTTGCAACAATAGTCCTTCCACCTTCACCTTAGTTGATAACTTTTAAGGTTTCAACTAGCCTACACACACCTTGCATGAATCTGTACTTCACCTGCACTTGTGCTGGTATGAGAACATCGATATCTCTCCTGAGCTTTCTGAGATAAAACTCAGACTCTTGTCAATGCACACCTTGCGGATGTTTCACTACACTCCTTGCAAGAACTCTCAGGATGAGAAACAATTGAAACTCATTATTCTTGACGCCAACCCCGCCCTCGACGGCACGGTCGCTCCCACCAGGACCTTCACAAACTTTCGGCCCAAAGAGTCCAAGCTCTTCAACCCCTCTCGGGAGTTCTCCTACCCACAGTTTTTCCTTTCGACGGTCTCTCTTTCGGAATTCGGGAGATCGCCATTCGGGAGGTTGTGGTTCACGCGAAAACCGTCCACATGCAGAATAGAACCCCTACTTCCGATGGTCAACGGGTCAACCTTCCCACTATCGGGGATTTCCCTATCGGGAAATCGCAACTGCGATGTCACAAATCCCTTTCTTTCCAAATCACCGAACCCCGAATCCCGATCCAATGCCACGTGGATTCCACTATGCCTCCGGGTCCCACGCTGCCACTTTAGTCTTCGGGACTTCGCGGATCGCGGATCCATGATACCAACGTCCCTGCTGTTGGAAACCCCGAATGCCGAGACTCCGAGGTTTCGGATTTGTGCCACCTGTCCCTCCAGCGATCGATGGCTCGGATCAAATCGGGAAATCGCGACTCGCGATTTCAACGCGCATGTGATTCTTGCATTCACCAACGTCGATTTGCCGATACACAGTGGCCACCTTCCTCCTGTGCAACTGAACCAAGGCGTTATCCCTCCAGAGCTTCCTTCAACTCGATCTCTTTCAAGGGTTCTTCGAACACGCTCCTTGTGCTTGGTCTTCAATCACTTCTGAAAGTGTTGAAGTCTCCTGAGTCCCGTGCGACCCCGCTCGCAACAGGTTCAACTCTCCTTCTCTCAGACTTGCTACTGAGACTCGAACTCGACCTGCACTCACCTGCACGGCTTGAATACCTCAAACCCACTCTGGACAACGGAGAAC
>SNQJ01S0121101.1:0-16785 GCA_010110895.2 Picea sitchensis
AATAATATTTCCAACCATATAACTTATGCTCCCATTTCATCTAGGTATTTAGAGTAAAAATTCCTTCAAATATAGGGTATCCAAACTAAGAATCAAAAATCCAAAAACAATATTTCCAACAATGTCCATCTTGCAATATTTATATTGGACATATGTAGTCTCCCCCTTGTCTTTGAAATCAATGACAACAATATTTCCAACAATAGGAGCAGGACTAGGTTGATGTTTTACCTAGAAATCTATGTCCTCCTTTTCAAGTTTGAATAATGTTTATGTAGCTTATGTTAACTCTGCATCAATCTGTATGGATGATGAAGCTCCTTCAATGTGATGTGAGCTGCTAGAAATATCATCAAATAGTCATCTTGTTTTCAACCTATGTCTTTGTTGCTCTTGTTGTTGCTGAGATGATTGTTCTATATGTTGTTGAGTCACATATTCCGGTGACATTTCAACATGTCTTTCAACAAGGTCGATGAGTTCCACAAATTTTCCCCAATCTTCCCAAGGACAATGGTGAAGAAAGGAACACTCCGAAATAATGTAAATGACACCATGGTGTGACAATTTGTCTCATTTTCCCTTTTGGAATTGTTCCACCATGAATTCTAATGACTTAAAAAAGAAATATGGTAAATGTCTCTTTATATTCTTCCTCATATGAGCCAGAAAACAAAAATGGTATGCCATGCAAAGAGAAGAATGACCTTCACAGATAATGTACTTGATAATATGATGGATTACTCCACCCCATCTCTATGGTAAAGACAATCTCTTCACCCCTTGCCCCGTGTCATATAATTCAATCTTAACCTCGGGTTCGTCTTTCATAGTGTGAGAGATTGAAGAAGAATATTCTTTCTTATTTAATTATTTAGGATTATAAGTTGAAGGGATATTATCTAGAAATATTCCAAACTTATCTCTCCTCCTCCTCCTCATTCATTCTCCTTTAGAGAAGTATACTCCAATGAATAAATCCCTAGAGCCAATTAAAGACTCCAAAAATATTATCTCTTCCCTGACAACAATGCCAAAAAGTGATGGAATCAAACAATGCTTGGAATTAACACTCCATTAATCACAAGAACCTACTTTAATTATCAAACTGGGGAATATAAAATTTCAAATCATTGTGCAAAGTATATGCTTATTTTTTGGATTTTTTTTCTTGGATTTATTGTTAATTATTGTTTTGTTTCTTTTGGTTTGGGGGGGAAATCATATTTCTTATGTTTTCCTAATTTACAGAAAATGAATATGGAAAATCAAAAGTTTAACTGTAGTATTTCAGTGCAACAAACACGAATATGATACTAGAAAAATATACAACAAACATAAATTTCAGTTGCATGAAATAAGAAAATAAATAGTAGTGTTCATCTCCAACTCATTCAATCACATTGCTACAAATTAGGTACACACAACCAGTTCATACTTTTATCCTAAATGTAATAAATAAACTGAGTACTAAAAAAGAATCTTATCTACTTATGCATTAAAGTAAACTCAATAAAAAATAAATATTTTTGATAGAATTAGATTGCAAGGTAGGAATTAACTGACAGAAAGAAAAACTCTTTTGATTGAATACTAAAATTAACAATGCTAACTAAGTTACATAAGAAATAGGATCACCATGACTGTAGAGTGGCCCTTGCTCTACAATTAAATGGTTATCCTTAGGTTAACTCAAATGATCACAACAAGAAAAAGATTTAGAAAAGAGAAACATTGTAACTAAGAACGATATATTGATAATCAAAATTACAAACCCCCATAGGTTTTCCCTCTTTTTTCTTTATACAAAACTATCATGAGTTCTTGGGAAGTTTCCCTTTTTCCAAGAACTAACTAAAAACCATTTTAACTTACATTCTTTAAAATAAAATCAAGTTTCCAAAATTATATTTGTGTCTTGTCTTTCATTTGACTTAACAAAAGATCAAATACATAAGTATCATGCCCTTATGGTAGCGCTTAATAAATCCTACACGACTTCTAGCTTTCAACTAATGCTTTGTTAGCAGCTCGAAATAAGCCAAGCTCTCCTGAAAATATCCTTATGCTTATGAGAAAATATTCAACACTGTGTAGCTCAAATAGTTGGTATTCTTATTGATGAAAACATATGTAGTGTTTGGCAGACTTGATCTTTTGAACTTCAGCTAATGAGAAATTTTGTAGATCCTAATCAAATAAAAAAACATACACAATTTGTTTCATGAATCTTGTAATTAGACAAGTTAGCATCCTGAACACATAAATTATGCATCCATGTTCCCTTTCTAATAAAAATCATTTATTTCATATAAAAATTCAACCCAAAGATTCATGCTACTTAGGAAAGGTACAAGAGGTGTAAATGGTGGATAATGGGTAGGAAATAGTCAAGTTTTCTCAATTAGGAAGGATAATGAAGTAGTTGAAAGGGAAAGAAAGGAGAAAATTACCGTGGTCATCAAAATACAATAGGGATATGCACAAATTGAATGATGCAACTATGATTTAGAGTGTTAAGATAGAAATTCAAATAGAGATAATTGTATTTGAAAGGTGAAGATAATAGCTTGTGGACATGAGTGTTTGTAGATATTTCTCACAAGACTAAGAAAAAACACCCCTTCGCTATAGATAGGCTACACCATTATAAACAAATAAATGTTAGTTTGATGAATCCATTAGATGAGTATGATTGCAAGAGATTAAAAAAAAAAAATGGGACATGTTATAATTGTAAAAATTGAAAAAAAAATATCGGGAAGCAATAATACCCTTCTATTACCAAATGGATAGGCTTGGGCCTTGAGATGTACACCTAGGGAGAATGGTTAAGCAAGAAAGCTCTCACACTCTCCTTGGGAGGGTTCTTTTTCTCTCCAAATAGCCTCTCTCTCTCTCAAATAAAATGTTTGAAGAAGTGTTMTTTCCTCTTCAAGGGATGATCTCAARCAAGCATGGAGATATGAATTGTCAAGATGAAAGAAAAATACAAGAGGTCTCTAGYTTCATCTCAACATCATAATTGTGMTAAAAWTTCAYTTTTTTATWSTTGTTCCATGGCCTCTATTTATASGAAAAAWWCAWTWTTCATTAAAACTAGTTCCAAATGTGAATGAACTTGGTTTGAAATGTATATCTACATGCTTGAAAASACTTRAAATTATCAAAGGACTCRTCATAAATGGTAATGGATCTCAAGMTATAATTGTACACCAATCTAGGAGTACCTTTGTTAGRCATGTTTTCCTTAAGTGCACCRAAGTGTTTGGGTTGTTGCATRTTTGCAKACTGACTCTCAAATAAAAATCCATGTAATTTGCACAAAAMTCCYATGGGMAGGCCATGCAAGTGTTTAAAAYTTRATTTTATATAGGTTTAGGTCCTCCTTTTGGGGTGTTRAATTAATGGCATGAGGTAGAAATTGTGATTTYRTTTTGATGACGTGTCTGTTGATCACCTATATAGATTTGTGAGMAATTTTTAGGTGATAGTTGTTGCCCCATAATGTATGAGGYTAGAATCTATTGTACATTAAAAATGCTTCATCATTTTCTATCCCCATATGYTTGTAAATTTACATGAGAGAGAGAGAGAGAGWGAGAGAGAGAACATCCATTGGATAAGTGATTAGAACCCACCTACAAACATCCTTGGATATATTATTTATTTATACAAATGAGGGGGAAATGTCCCATGCTCATAAAATTATCAACATACATTACAATATGGGACAATATTTTGGAGGCTCTTGCCTAAGCATGAGAAATTTTCCAAAAGATCACTAATGATGTTCTATCTAGAGAACTATGGAGTTGAAATATACATCAACCTTAAGGGAACCGATAATAGTAAAGGACCTCTTGGAGGAGAGGGATCACTGGAACTTGAAGAGAGAAGTTATGACAAGTACTTAAAATCGAGGGAATTGATAGTTTGTCAAAGTTAGGTATCTTTGACCAAAACTAGAAGTTGCAACTATCAAAATGTATGACCCATATTGATGTGTATATGAGTTGATGTCAAACATTTGAGGGGTCAAAAAAATTAGAGACGAATGATGACTCTCTTTGTTTTGTCTAGGCTTCATAATTTTTTATGAAGATGAAAACCAAGATACCTCAATTGATTCAGGTGGATATCAATGGCCACCCACCTCTTCCATTGACACATCACAATTCTCCATCTTGGTCGTTTTTGTTATGATTTTTGGTTCCTAAACTTCTGGGCCATTTTGAGGCACTAAACGATGTGTTTTGGCCATTCAAGGGCCTGGGGTTCCCATGGAATACCCAATCCCTACCAATAATTATACTTCTCGATTAGATCTTTCCAATGAGCTACTAAACGCCCCAAACAGATATTGTGTGAAAAAATTTCACCACAGAAAAGTTGATGCATCAACTAACCACCTCGGGACTCGTAAACCTTTTAGCACTTCACCTTCTAGGGTTAGTGTTTTGGAATTTTAGAGTTCTTGGTTTATGTTAAAAGGTCGTTCTTGAGTCCCATTGTATTATATTTTTGCGAATGAAAATAGCCAACATCTCTTTCTCTTTAGAGATAAGCTACAACCATTCTATCCAGTTTTTGTTCTACAGTATTATGTTATTTTACTCATTAATAGAATTGGGTTACACTGTATTTATGTGTTCTTTGGTATAGTTTCATTTGTATCTCATTTCATTCTCAATTTAATCCAAATTAGTGGTATCAAAGTAGTTTGTTACTTGTTATTTGTCGGTGCATGTCCCCGACGAGGTCAAGATACAAATAGTTGGGTCTCGAGCTAGTTTCACTTGGGAACGACCTCTTGCCGGCCTAAGAAATCTCCCCTAGTGGAAGAAAAGAGAGATGATAGAGTAGGAGATTCTTTCAAAATATTGCTTGAGGAAGTTGTTACGAGGAAAATCTCTCTATGGATAGGGGTAAACCACAACCAACAGAAATGACTGCATAAATCAACTCTAATCTCAAGTATGCTATATAGACAAATATGCTAGAAAGACAAGATAAAAGGCCCACCTCGTCTAGACATTTGATGAAGTCCATCATTGAGCACTTGAACCAAAGCAATACACCTGCAACTAGTCCTCAAAAACCAAGAAACACAAGCATATGGTGATGATATATGATGTTAGCACATTCAATAGCATCATCCATCAGCATTCATAACAAATAAGTCCATGGAATAATAATTCAAATATTTGAAAGATATTAATTGGATGAGAAAAGAGTATTTATATTAATATATAATCAACAGAAGTGATTGAGTTACAAACTTATGTGTCGGCACTGTTCGGAACCAAGAAACTAAGTTCCTTCCAGTTGGGCCTCCACCACTTCAATCCTCCACCAAAGGCAAGATCATATAAGAGAGACAATGAAGTTCTCAATCAGTAAGGGAAGAGATTGGGGGTTAAACAATGTGTTCAGACTTAAAGGACAAAGGGAGGCAGGCTCAATGTGAAGTGAATAATTTCTCCAGAGTAACTTTTCTCTCAAAGTTGAATTCTTTCTCCTTTTTCCATATCTTGGATTTGTCCCTTTTATAGCCTTCAAATGGAACTGAAGGGTCCAGTCAGAACATTTCCAATATATGGAAGGCCAAGGATCATTGATCTTGTAACTTAACATGGAAACCCTACACTATTTTTCAATTTTGGGCACATTTCCTGATGTATGCGGGCTGTAGTGGTGCAACCTATGTATATGCATGTTGCATAGTAGGCAAGGTGCGTATATGTAGAAAAAATATATTTTTATCTATGGAATTTTCAAAAAGGGACTTCAAGTCTACATAGGGAAATGGAAAAAGGCCTTCTATGCAAGATTGCATGGGGTGAGGAAAATATTTCTATAACAAATGCCCCCTAATGTGTGAGGTCATAGGAGTATATGCGATGGCCAAAATACATTATAAAAACACAAAAGTGGAGTAATGGGGACCTAGCTGGAAGAACTAGTTTCTCATTACAATCTGTATTGAATTTGCACACATGGCTGCCAATTTGAATTACACTATAGATCCATGTGAAAATATACCAAACAACTATCCATGGCCATGAATAGGAAAATACAAATGTGGTTACATGCCAAAGATTGTCATGGCCACGAACAAGGCCCAGTAACACCAGTCTCATAATCAATTTGAAGATATTTGTATACAATGGAGTACAATCTTATCTCCCATGATCACTGAAGTCACACAGGTAATGGTCCAATGAAAAGGTAGTAACAACTTAGGAAATTTGTGGCTACAAATCGATGGCTTCGAGTCTTCTACACAATGTCCAAAGGTGAAAGTCTACATTGTTGATAAAGGATTTGAGTTCGAACACAATGAGACTTCATTTGATTACCAGTCATTGAGGTATATCGTTAAAAAATGAGAGACAACCTACCGATGATGAAAGTAGGTATCAAGGCACCTAGTACATTATTACAAGTGTGAATAAAGGATTCAGGGTCAAACACTTGAAGAATCCATCGATCAGGATACATTGGTGTATTGCCAACTGTCGATGGCAAGAGAACCTGCCACTAATTACTGTAAGCCTCTAGGTGCTCATAGGACTCTAGGTCTCGTTTCCAGAATAGATGAGATGAAGTCGATGGAAGGAGACCCACTGAAAGGACAGAATTAAGGCATCTCTAATCATTTAGCACGAGGTACAAAGGAGCTTGATTATTTGGAGGAAATTGAACAAAGAACATGTTCACAGACCAACGACCCTGTGCATCTTTTGCGTGTGCCAAGTGCAAGCGGTACACAAAAAGGACCCCCTGAATAGCTGCCAATGAGGAAAACTGCTGACAAAGGAGAGGAAACCACCAATAAGGCTAATGGCTTCCACGAGACTACACAAAACCCAATGTGTGAATAGATGTCTTTCCATCGAACACAAGGGAAACCACCCAGTCAACGACCAATGATGAAATGTCAACTGCTAGGTTCAAGGTTACCTACCAATGAGGAAAGTAGGACGAGGGTGTGCAATAGGACTACAACTTCATGTGATTCTGACACAAAATGAGGGTATGGATGACATGTAAATTCAAGAGTTATGAGGAATGACCGACATTAGTTGATAGACATCCTTTGAACAAGAGAATGAGACATATGGAAGACTCTGGTAGCATAGACTCAATGATGAAACCATGAGATGCAGGAGGCATCAATCAAACTGTCCATAGGGAATGAAAGAGTAACAAGTCGCGAGATTAAACTCTCTATAATGATATCAACTTCCTAAGGCCATGCTAAACCAAAAATTATGATGACAAGTGGACTCAAAAAAAAAAATGTTTGTTCAAAGGCGACATGAATGTTGCCAATATAAGATAATACTCCCATCCTGCCCGTCTTTTTTTGTTTTTTCATATTCAAATGAATGCTATGATATAGCTAAGGAAACGAGTGTCACAAGTAAGAAAAACTAGTTCCATTAGTGGAACATACCTATGCTCGATGCAAGGAGGTGCATGCGGGAAATGAACACTCAGGGGAATGTTCCCTCCTGGGTATAGGGTGTAAAATTGTGAATGATATAAATGAGGCTCTGTTTGGTTGAGGATGAAAAATTGTTGAGGAAAATAGTTTATAATGAAAATCAAGAACCGACAATAGGCTCAATACTACAAGCAAGGGCATGAGATGCAATCCCAACTTAATGCCAAAAAATGTCCTTTTCCATAATCTTAGTCTACTTGGTTTGAAAAAGGGATAAACTTGTACCAAATAGATGTCCTTTCAAATCCAACTTATGAGTGTGAAAGAGACAATGTCACTCGACAATATTTTTGCTTTTTGAAAATGAGCCGAAAAAGAGCTTAAATCGAACTCGCTTGGCTACCATTCATCGGGTCGTGTATACATGCAATTATACACGATTTTCTAAAATACAACCTATGTATACTCATCCCTATATGTGACTATGAATGTTGTAGCCCACGTATATGTCCGTAAGAAAAAAAAATTATGGTTGCTAACTCGAAAAGTGATGTTTCTCTGGAAGGATGGTGCTAGAATGGAGGGAAAGGGAACATAAGGAGGTAGATGATGTATTGGAAAGATACAGGGGCCCAAATGGCCTTGAAAAGATGTAGGTTGTACCCATTTTGGGCACTCAAAGGGATGAGGGCTGAAGTGAGGTTACTACAGTTGCTCATGGATTAATGGGACCCAGAAAGTGAGAGCTTCAACCTTGATGAGAAACCATTAAGGATTGAAGTCGAGGATATATATTTCTTGACAGGGTTGTCACGTCGGGGTGAGGTGGTGAACCTCAAAGCTTGGGGAGCTGGGAGCAACATGAATATAGAAAAGTACATAGATGTTCACTGTATAGCAGGGACCAAGAAGGTCAGGAGTCAAATCCCCATTCAAGCAATAAACAATCTAAGCCTCAATATTGTTTTCCTCATTTTGACTCGGATCATAGGATCAGCTTCATTGCACCAGGCATCAAGGTTGCATATGTTCTACTCTATAGAGTGTTTGAGACCCATGATGTACGATTGGTGCACCTCGCTACTCACTAATATGAAGAGCCAGTTGATAGAATGCAAACAGGGTGATAAGAGTCACTTCGGGTTTACTTCCATCTTGTGTATATTTTTCTTCGAGCAGGTTCCAGGTTTGGGACCTAGAGTTGAGATCATTCCTCGAGGACCTCACGATCCAACCATGGCATGGTGGACCGAGGTGATGAGACGGTAGGGGGGAGATAGGGTGCCAATACCCTACAACGAAGATTTCTTTTACTGGTGGAGACGATAGGTCATTTCTCTGGATGAATACCCCTATGCAGGGATCGACTTCATATGGGACATTGACATTCCATTTCCACTAGACACGTATGTGACGTAGAAGTAGGTCCACAATAGTCAGATGGGCTTCCATGACATCGTTGGAGGCACCGAGGAGATGAGGCAGCGGGAGGAGAAGCAAAGAGACTCCTTTAAAACCTACATGGAAACCTATCTCGTTTGACACAAAATATTCATATGGTTCAGGTGGAGGATCTAGGAGAGCTGTCACGATTGGCAAGTGAATTTGTATGCGAGCTTAGGTTCGACTCTTTGACACATCTCCACAAACATCGTGGATTTGTTATCATGACACACACATCTAGTGCCACAGTATTACATATCATGTATTTTGTATTATCGCATGTATATGTGTATTGAGGTGTTGGCCCCAATTTTGTCACTATAAACATCATAACTTTTGAAATATATATAAAACATAGTTCTTCGGATTTACTTATATTACAATGTATACATTTATGACAATTTTTCTTTGGTTAGTTGTATGACAAATTCCAATCTAAAACATGGAAACCTATCTCGTTTGACACACAAGATTCTTATGGTTCAAGTAGAGGATCTGTCGGAGGCTATGCAGTGGCAAGTGGTTGGCATGCCCAGAGCTTGGGTTCGACTCTTTCGACATCTCACAAACATCGTAGTTTGTTATCATGACACACATCTGGTGCCACAGGCGTACATGTCATGTATTTTGTATTATCAGTTGTATATGTGTATTGAGGGTGTTGGCCCCAATTTTGTACTATAAACATCATAACTTTTGAAATATATATAAAACATGGTTCTGCGGTTTTACTTATATTACAATGTGTACATTTATGACAATTTTTTCTTTGATTTAGTTATGTGACAAATTCCAATCTAAAACAAAATTAGCATAAGCATAGGATACATAATTATAACTCCTAGGTATGTGATGATAAGTAATAAAATCAAACTATCGTTCTAAAAGGCATACCCGTAGGAATCGTCGGTGTAACATAGGGTCGCACACATGGTAACTCTCATTCAACTGACATACTACTAATTGGGAATCCAGGAGAACCTCCAAAGAGTGAATACCATGTGAAATGGAATCGCGCAAAAGTTCTATAATGACGCTATATTATGCCACATTATTCGTGGATGGACCTAGGCATACGCCACCTGAAGACAGAAATTAACCCTTGGGTGAGTAAACCACCCAAGCGGCGGAAGCCAAGTTCTATGTATGGCAAATGGCTCTGTCTGCAAATCCTAAGTGGACTGAAGACTACATTGACATCCTCCAACCAAGGGAAAACTCGATAAGAAAGTTGAGGACAAAAGTACGAGGAAAATATATATACACTAAATTACATTAGTATACAAAGAGTTATGCCCAAGATTGGGGCTCAAGCGTAATATCTTTTTAGGTAGAGCCCGTTCCTGGGCTCGTCCAACATGTTCCCTTCATAATATTCTAATTCATATGCTCCTTTTTCTAAGACACGTCACACGATATAGGGACCATGCCACAAGGGTTTGAACTTGCCCCCAACGGTTAATTGGCTTGATCATATAAAAGGACCAAGTCACCCTTAGCATACAACCAAGGATAGATAGACTTATCACATTGGACCTTGACACATCTTTTATTTGCTTCTATAGCCATAGAGGCATCTCAACGATGCTTGTCAAGGCTCTCTAGGTGTACGAGGTGTTGCTCGAGATTGTAAGTGTCAGGAAGGAGCATGACTACCAATCTAAGAGAAGGGATTTTTCATTCAATAGGTAAGATCGAATCCACTCTGTGTACTAATTGGAAATTAGAAAATATAATGGTAGTCTTGACCAAGTTTTGGTATGCCCAAAGTACGGGATATAGCATAATATGCTAGTCAGATTTGTTCTGGCTAAAGGTTCTCTACAAAATAGTCTTGAGAGACTTGTTGATGGCCTCTACCTATCCATTTTCCTAGGTTTAGTAAGGGGAATAATGACCATGCTTAAACCCCATCTTGGATACTATCTCTTCTATCATTTCATTCTAAAAGTGACTGCCATGATCAGTGACAATCTCACTCGGGATTCTGAACCTGGTGATAATTTGATTGAATATGAAGAAGGCAACATTATTCTCGTCGAACATAATTATAGGAATGGCCTCGTCCCACTTAGTAAATTATTATATGGCCACGATAATTTGTTGATTCCCCCCAGCCAAATTTGGGTTACAATCGACAAAGTCCACCCCCCACTTGGTGAAGGGATCGACGGTAATGACTGAATGGAGAGGGGTTGTATGCAAATGAATTTTTCGAGTGAAAACTTGGCAGGGGTAACACTTCTTAAATTCTTCAATGAAATCTTTAAAGATATATGTCCAGAAGTAACCAACTCGCAAAATTGTTTGGGTTGTCGCAAGCCCAGATAGATGACCACCGCAAGCCCCACCATGGAAATCATTTAAAACTCACTCAGCGTCTTCGTGAGTTAAACAACGATGTAGGATATTGTCTATTCCTTGGAAATACAAAGTTTCACCGATGATAAGGTAATTCTTATCTTGGTATCGTACATGTCGTCGATCATCTGGAGAGAGATGCTGAGGAAACCTCAAGGTTTGAAGATAGAGAACAATGTCTCCATACCAGGGTTCAGATGATGAGACAAGGAAAATGTGTTCATCCACAAAAGAATCCACATGAATAACATCCTCATCCAATCGTGGGATGTCAGATATTAAGTCTACAAAGACTAGTGATTTCTTGGATTTCACAAAAGAAAAATCGAGATCAAATTCTTGTAAAATGACAATCCATTTATTATATTTGTTTCCCCCTATGATACGCCTAGTAAGGATGTATTGAAATGGATTTACATTGGCAACCACAGTAGTTTTTCAAAGAAATATATAATGGCATAATCTTTGGACTGCGTGGATGGCAGCCAAAGCTAGCGTTTCGACATGAGAATATTTGAGCTCAGGACCGACTAGGTTTCGACTAAGATAGTAGATGATGTGCTTGCGCTCATCATCCTCCTCAACCAAAACCATATCAATCATCTCTTCAAATGTGGTGACATAAAGCAAGTAATATCTACTGTAGTTCAGAGAATTCAACAGAGGCGTCGATACCAAGGTTTTATTCAAAGCATCGAAGGATTCCTAGGCTCACTCATCCTAGATAAAAGGGGTGTCCTTCTTCAAAATACGTGTGAAGCCCTTAGTAATATTGGCATATTTTACTATAAACTGATGTAAAAAGTTAGCTTTCCCCTGTAAACCTTGAAGTTGTTGAATAGTGCCTAGGGGAGGCAATCGAAGTATTGCCTCAACCTTTAATGGATCTACCATGATCCTAGTCTCAGACACAAAAAAATCCTAGAAGACATCCAAACCTAACTCAAAAGATGCATTTATGAGGGTTCAATCGAATTCTATAAGGACGACATCTTTCAAAAACTAGCCGAAGGTTCTTAGGGTGATCCACTCTCTTACGAGAGTGAGCAGGAAGATCATCAAGATAATCTTAGACTATATGCTTAAGATCATGAAATGCGAAGGTCATAGCACGTTGGAAGGTTTCTATGGCATTTTTAAGGCTGAAAGGTATCTTCCGGTATGAGAAAGTACCCCAAGGAAAAATAAATTTGTCTTATGCTCATCCTTAGGTTTAATTGTAATTTGGTTATAGCCTGAAAAATCCATCCATGAAATAAAAAACTTTGCTTCCTGCACACTCGTCAAGAATCTGATCGATGAAAGGTGTCGAGAAGTTGTCTTTAGGATAGTCTTTGTTCAGGTCATGAAATTCCATGCATACACAGATGGTTCCTTGCTTCTTATTTATAGTAATGGGGTTGGATACCCATTCAGTCAAGGGAATTGGGTAGATAAAGCCAACACTAAGAAGTTTCTCTACCTCTACCTTAATAGTAGGGGCCTTCTAGGGATTGACAGCCCTAGGATGTTGTTGAACAGTCTTAGAATCTAGGTAAGTTTTAATCTCATGTTCGACAATTCGAGGGTCGATTCCTGGCATCTCTTCATATGACCAAGCAAATACATCTCATTATTCCTTGAAGAGCTTGGTGTAGATTGAGATTTCTTTTGGCCAACAATCTACACTGATGTGTACATTTTCAATATTGTCAGGGGTACAAGAGATATTGATCGCACCAGTAGGAGATATAATCACCATATTTCCTTCGGCATAAATGTTGTTCCTATCAAGAGAAACTATGACGTGACTAACTATCTTGCTCAGAGTATATCGAAATTCATCTTGTTCGATTCTAGCAAGCTCTGGGATAAATAAGAGCGATGATGCATATAATCCCAAGGTTTGTTAGAACCATTCATGGCCTCGATGATAACTTCATCCAAGGGAAAATTATCATCAAGGTATTCATGTGAATAAGACGATGAAGTGGCCCACACGAGCTTAAGAACAAGATCCTCCTCATCCATTTGTGAGGTAATAGGATCAAGATCGATGGAAGAGTCAAAAACATCTTGATATGCTATCACCACTACCGATACTGGCATGGTCATTCCATCATGCAACTGACCTTCACAAGATGCAGTCAAGGAAGGTAGGTTCCAAGGATCATTAAAATAGGAAGTTTAGAAAAGAATGGAACTCTCCAACGAAATGGGCCTACTAAACATGGCGTAAACATGGTGAATCAGTGCCATGAAGCTGAAGGTACCCATAAGGGATGAATACATTCTGACGCTGATATTCTTAGTTTTCGACTGAGAATTGTCGATCACAGGGATCAAAGGTCCAACAAATGCATTGGGGATATTATATGCAAAGGATAAATGGTATATCATTACGATCCTCCCATCATGAGGAAAACAAAGAGTGTGGAAGACAGATGATATGAAGACATTCATAGCATAAGTCCAATTGCGTCCTAGCAACAGGTTATAATCGAGGGGCGCATCAACCACTTCAACATACACCTCTACCTTCTTCCCACCTAAATGTACTAGAAAGGAATGAAGAATACCATGAGAGCAGAAGGAATGACTGTCAAAAGTAGTCAACATGGTTGGATACTGAGAGAGAGTCGGAGAGCCAAGAGATTTCCAACAAATCAAGGACATCACACATGTTGTAGCACCTTCATCAACAACCACATGCTTGATGGTATACTTTGAGTAACCCACATGGATTTGTAATGCCACATGGTAAGGAAAGAAAGGCTTCACATATGTAACGTCAAACTTGATAACTTTCAAGCCACTGGGGTCTAGAGCTCCTAACGCATATAGCAAGGCATTCCTCCATGAAAGACATGTCTGGAGTACTTCCAGGGATGACATTGCACAAGGGGTTTGAACCAGGTCCTCAATAATAAAGCAATTTTGGGTGTCTCTAGCATTCATATTGTGGGTAGAACGCTTGAGTACTCCTTTCATAATACGAGATGGTGGCTCTGGTTTTTCGATATGCAAGGGTGTCTCTGGAGGAGGAGGAGATTCTAGACCAGGTACAGTTTATGGAGAACTGTAATCACGAGACCGGGTGGCTACATTAACTTGAGAATTGAATATATTGATGCACAAACGATCATTGTCTTATGCCGGAGGGTTTTGACTCCCGCTGGCCACATTTCCAGCATTTGAGGAGCTTAAGGCCATTTCTAGTTATGTGGGAAAGTATTCGTCAACACAGCGGGCGGTAGAGAGAAGAGCCTCGCAACTTCCACAAGTTTGGGGAATAAATGAGTAAGGTGATCATCTATATAAACCTTACAGAGAAATTTGACGTTACTGTTTTCTTTCTTTCCCTCACCAACATTATTATTCATCCTCTCATTATTACAATTTTCCTTGGGTTTATTATTATTCTTCCCACCCTTACGATTATTATTACGTCATTTCTTCTTATTCCTGCCTGGTTGTTGGTTACCATTTGGGTTGGTCGACAATTGCACAGAATGTACATCCACCAACTGAGTGGGATTGGAATACATAGACGAAGTTGACCCTCCTACAGACTGGTTTAGAGACAACTCTTTGAAATGGCTTGTCATTGAGTCTGTGGATTTCACATTGGTGGAGCCTACAATTCCATCGGCATGAGGTCCGGGATTTTGTCTAGGGTCATAATTTGACCTAGGTGTGTCTGGAAGAATATCATATAATATCCTAGACTGAACATATATAATATCTAATTGTTGGGCTTTGAAGATTGCTTCTTCCTCATATGTAACCTCGTATATTGCAACATCCTTCAAAATAGGAGGTTGTAAAGACTTAAGGAACCACTCTAACAAGAATTATGGGGGTATGCAGGTCTTGATCAACCTATTTCATCTACGCCAATTGTTTACACCCAGTTTGTGACTTGGTGAGAAAATAAAGGGTGCTTACATGCCTAGTTGGGCCTTGCTAAGCATGACAACTGTAGAGGAAAGAGTTAGAAAAAGAACAACAAAACTATAAACAATAATTAAATTAAAACAAACTAAAACTATGAGCATATGGAAAAGAAAATAATCAAACAAAATAGACCAATATCACCAATGTTTTTAGGCTGATCAATTGATGAAACCCAAAGCACAATGAAGAAAGGGAACTGTGGTTCCTTCTTCCTCCAAAGGAAGGCCCTTGAGGCCCTCACAAACTTGCTCTCCTTACAATGAGAAAATGAGAATGATGGTGAAAGAACTCCTAGCACATCCACTCAAGAGAGAGGTGGATAGCTCAATGAGATGGTGCTAATGTGTTATTGTCAAGGAGTGAGTCCTTAAAACAATCTAAGCAGCATAACATTACATGAAATTCCTTGAGAAAATGATGTTTCTTCATGGATTTTTATAGCATGGCATTAGGTGATTATGTAACTCCTTTGAGGTGTGAAAAGGGGCTCTTTAGGGCTCAATTAGGTCTTTGACCAGCCTACCATGTGGATTCAGCTCAGATTTGATGTCAAATCGGCTTGGGAGCTGATCCATTAGTGGTTGGGAGGCCGACCAATTTCAATAAATGCGTCGTTTAGAAAGTGCGCGGGTTTTTGCGCCAACAACCGCGCATCGTGCGCGTATGCGCTAATGGTATGTTGTTGTTCCATGCATGTGTGCGTGCAACTAGATTCTGTAAAGCGCCCTTCAATTTTTAGTTACTTTGTATAGTTTTTTAACCCTTTTGCAATGCTGTGAATGTGATTCAGTGCCATGAATAGCTTCATTCCTGTTTTGACGATGCTGAGTTCTTGTCACCATGTGCGGACGAAATTTCAGTGATAACAGATGCCCCCTGATGGATGAGGTTAGGAGAAAATGTATAGCCGAAATCCATCAATGTTTCTTTTACTGAGAATGTTGTGGTAAGAGAGAGAAAGAGTGGGACTGTGTAGAGTAATCCTTTGGAGAAGAAAGGAACCGGTAGAACCCGACCTTCCAGAAGGTGTGTAACAATATACAACTGTGTACAAACGAGGTGGGCATGCCCCATGCTCGTGTTATGTAACTCTGAAAAAAGATGATGGAAATGTTGGTGTAGACAACTAAAGTTCCCTCGAGGGCGGTAATGATAAAGGCAGAAGACAATTCTGCAAAGGAACATACTCTAAACAATAGGCAATGATCGCGGAAATAAGCAACGATGATGATGCGGGCAGTGATGGCCCTACCAAGTTCAGAGGTCTTCGGCAACTAATAATAATAACTGCAATAGTCACAAAGTAAGACCCACCATAACATGAGAAAGTGTTGGCGTCGAATGTTATGGGGGTCAACGACATCAGGGAGCAATGGTGTCTCCCCCTGTGTCGTCCGAGATCTCTCATTGATTGGAGAATGAGAATCAATATACTGTCACCCATCTGGAAAATTGTGCTGATGTCGACAAAAGGGGGACGCGACTCCCAGAAGCAAAAGGGTTCCATGGAATCTACTGAGGTGAGGAAGTGGAAGAGGTACATGGACGAAGTCAAGAAGTGGGAAGACTCAAGACTGCCCTTGGCTGGAGGA
>SNQJ01S0121103.1:8144-27236 GCA_010110895.2 Picea sitchensis
TGAGGACCCAGATGCTTATGGTAGATGACTACGCATATGTTGGATTAGACTTACAAGATGATCCAGACTTGGCTCTTCCTGAAGGTTCTGAATGGGGGAACATAGGTAATAAGTACATATTGTTTTTATAATGTTTTTTTTATTTTTAATATGAAATGTTTTTATATTCTTTATCCAATGACTAATCAAAAATCTCTTTGATGATGCAAACGTGGGACCTCATCGACCTCCAGGTTCATCCCCCATCCAGAGGCGAGGGGAGAGAGTCTAGGTAGCAGGATTAGCCACTGCTGACTACGAGGCTATAGAAAACAACTTGGAGGGGTTGACGATGGACGTCCCGGATGCCTCTATTGACAATATCCCGAGGTGTTATCAATGCCACAAACTGGGCATATTTGCTTCCATCAGTCAACTTCTCTGTAGAGTATCATGGGTAGTTGCTTGTTATAGCGAGAAAGATCCTTGATGTTATATTTGTATATGAATCCATGTGCTTCACATTTTTGATATTTTGGTCTTCGGACAAAAACACTTTTTGTAAAAAAAATTATCGTTATATATATATATATGAGGCTTCTACCGACTTACTTGTTGTATATACAAAGTGTGATTGGATTTTATAAATTTCTCAAATTTTTGTCTAACACATAATTAGCCCATGCATCTATTAATGTATTTAGACATATAGGAATGTGTTGATATTCAATGTAATCAAAATGATGTTCCAAGAGGCGAATTTGTAAATATACCCTTAATAACATAGGACTTTGAATGGAGTAGACATTACTCAATTGTAGGAATACTAACTGCGAATTGAGTCATACAATAAGATGATGGATTCCAAGAGACATAGCATCGGTCAATAATTTGATAACTGCAATGTATTCCGCGATATTGTTAGTTGCATGACCAAGGCAAACACCATGTAGACTAACCAATTCATCCGTAGGTGCGTAAATTTCCCAAGCAACAGATGCTAAGTTTTGAGTACTGGGACTAGCACCATCATTGAAGCCAATGTAGGGCAGCAAAGACACCGACATATAGAAACAAGAACAACGCAAGGTAAGCCACTAAAGGTTGAAACCAAACAACAAAAAAGTAAACAAGAGTATGATACACTAAAAGTACAAACACTCAAGCAAAAATTACTTAAGCATAGTAATTCTTTAAGTAAAGCCCATTTCAGGGCTCACTCAAAGGGATTCCATCATAATCGACTAGCTCATAAGCTCCCTTCTCCAACACATGTTTGAAAATGTAAGTAACTCGCCAAATGGCCTCGAATTTACCGGCCCCTAGCAAATCACGATCCTGCTCGTAGAGGAGAACTAGATCGCCTTCAGAAAAAACATGTGTCTTGACATGCTTATCATATTAGGCTTTGACACATTTCATCTGAGTTTCAATAACTATGGCATCATCGTGACAGGTTTCGTCTAATTACATCAAATACAAAAGGAGTTCTTCTTAGGTAGAGGTATTAGGGATAAGTTCAACGACTAGTTTCAAAGATGGTATTTCACATTCAATCAACAGGATAGCCTCGATACCATAAAATGGTTGGAAAGGTGTAAATCCCATGGCAGACATAAAAAATGTTTGATAGGCCCATAATGTTGAGAAAAACATTGTGTGTCAGGTTGTCTTATGAATTCCTATCATCCATTGAAGCATAGTAATGAGAAATTTTTTGATTGCTTCAACCTGGCCATTGGCCTATGGATAATAGGGGGTTGAGTTTTCATGACGATGACCCAACTTTTCAGTAAGTTCAAACATCATAAAATTCCAAAAATGACTACCATGATTAGTAACTATAGCTTGAGGGATACCAAGCCAAGCAATTATATGATTGAATATGAACAATGTTGTAGTTCTCTCGGTGTTATCAAATGTAGGCATCGCCTCAGCCCATTTAGTGAAGTAATCCATAGCTACAATGATCTATCCATGCCCCCCGATCGAGTGATGGTTACATGTCATGAAGTCAATGCCCCATTTGGAAAATGGATGAACGAAAACTACAGGATGTAAGGGAGCAGGATGAGAGCTTATCTTTTTATTATGAGTTTGGAAAGCATGGAATTTTTGAACAGCAGTGATGCAATATTTAAACAAAGAAGGCCAGAAATAACCCGTTCGTAAGATATTTTGGGCAATGGAATGCCCATACATATGACTGCCACATGCTCCAGAGTGATAGTCATTCAAAGCTTTCTCAGCTTCGTCATAAGTGAGACATCGTCAAAAAATGGAATCAACATCGCGGCGGTAAAGAGTATCACCTAGAATGATGTATTGGCAGGCTTGATACCGTATACGACGACGATCCATACTATATAGATTGGGCTGCAAAGTTTGAGTCTGGATATAGATAATGATATCTCTGTAACATATGTCATCAAAATTGATCAGAAAAAGGGATTCGTCAGGTAAGGAATCCTCTGCCACATTTTCTTTCTCAGTGGTGGGAAGGTCACATATCAGTTTGGCGAAAACCAAAGATTTCTTGGACTTAGCACGTTCAAATTCTAAGTCAAACTCCTGGAGATTAACTATCCATTTGGAGTATTTTCCCCCTAGTAGTTTTCAGGTGAGGATATGTTGCATGGGTTTGAATCGGAAATAACAGTGGTCCTGCATAATATGATATAATGATGAAAACGTTGGATAGCTTGAACGACTGCCAAGGCTAGTTTCTCCACATGCAGCTATTTGGTCTTGGTGGTCGTAAGACTTCGACTCAAATAGTATATCACATGTGAATCATGTGAATCATCCTCTTGGACTAAAACCATGGCGATGGTAGAGCCTGAAGCAGCTAAGTAGAGGAAGTAATCCTGGCTATAGTCAGGGGGAAACATTAATGGTGTATGGGTTAAGGAAAGTTTAAAAGCTTCAAAGGCTTTGTTTGCAGTATCATCCCATAAAAACTCGTAACCTTTCTTGAGTAACCGAGTGAATCCTTTCGTCAGTTCAGCGTAATTGGGGATGAAACGACGTAAAAATTTTGCCTTCCCTTGCAAACTTTGGAGCTGGCGTAAAGTGGAAGGAGGAGGTAGATTAAGGATAGCTTCAACCTTCAAGGGGTCTACTCAAATCCCATGTATCGACACAATAAAATCATGAAGTCGGCCAGAATCCACACAAAAAACACATTTGTGTGGGTTTAAGCAGATACGATAATAACGACAACGTATGAAAATGGCCTTGAAATGCACAAGGTGATCTTGGCGATGCATGGAATGCGTCGGTATATCATCAAGATACGTTTGAACGATGTTCTTAATATCATCGAAAGCATAAGACATAGCATGTTGAAAAGACGCGCCAGCATTCTTGAGACCAAAGGGTAATTTCCAGTAGGGAAAGGTCCCCCAAGGGGAAAAAAAAATGGTCTTGTGTTGGTCTGTGGGTAAAATATTAATTTGATTATAACCAGAGAAACCATCCATTAAAGAGAATTTTTTGTTGTCGACGTAGTCATCAAAGATCTAGTCGATGAAAGTGGTTGGGTAATTGTCCTTAGGACAAGATTTATTTGTGTCCCTATAATCTACATAGACGCGGATGGTGCATTGCTTTTTATTCACCGGAACTAGATTGGATACCCAATCAGTTAAAGCCACGTGATAGATAAAGACAACTTTAAGAATTTTTTCAACTTCAATCTTGATAGCAACTAATTTACGTGGGTGCACTGGGAAAAGTCTCTTCTAAATGGGTTTAGTGTTTGGGTATGTCTTAATCTCATGTACAACGATATCAAGATCGATACTTGGAATCTCTTTGTAACTCTAGGTGAAAATGTCATGGGATTCTTGGAAAAGGGATTTATACTCGTGGACCTCATCAGTAGAACAGGAGGCTCCAATATGAACATTCTCCACGACTCCAAGTTTAATTGATATGTCAAGAGGGATGGTAGGTGAAATGTTGCTCAAGTTCCCTTCGTACAAAACATCATGTGATGACATAGGAACTGAAGAAATAACCACAACGGTCGACGGAGTCGAAATCCGTTGATAACTCTCTATGGTGTCATGTTCTAGAAAGATAATGAAGCGATGATACCCATCATCCCAGGGAGTGTCTTCCATAGACATGACAGACATGAACATCTCATCAGTAGGAAAGATCATGTGAAATAAATCAGGAGATGAATCACAAAGAGAAGGAGGTAAGGGGGATGCTGATTGAATAGCTTGGTAAGTGGATTCGACCGAACTTAAGGGAATCTTGTTGTCGTAATGAGGGTAATCACTAGGGATAGGTACTACCCATGGGTCATATGACACAGGGGTTTCACGAACGGTGGTGGATATCATGTTAATAGAGGCAACAAAAGGAGGGAGAATATCGGGTGGTGGCATTGGAAAAGTACCTATCAAATTTGAATCTTTCAAAAGACCCACGTCATCATTCTCGTAACCAGGGGGTGTCTTCGAGATGAAAGGAATGTTTCTAGTATGGGAATCAGAATTAAAGAAGTCCAGTTGATTAAAAGTAACGACCTTTCCTTGGTGTGGGAAACGTACCACATGGAAAAGAGTAGACACAACTGCATGCATGGAATCAATATAGCTATGGCCAAGTTAAAGGTTATAATCAATAGGTGCATCGAAGACCTCAACTTTGACATTGGTCGATTTACCTTCCAACATAATAGACAACGAAGGAAGAACATCATAGGGTTTAAAGCTTGTACCATTAAAATCCTTAAGTGTATTTTGTGATTCGGTGAGGGAAGGAGAGCCAATGGCTTTCCAAAAAGTAACGAACATAACGCAAGCCGAGGCTCCTTCGTCAATAACAGCTCTACAGATATTCTTGTTTTCAACAACAACTTGGATCTGAAATGATAACTAAGGAGTAAGTCTTGGAACATGATCTTCCAAGTCAAAGATTATTAAATTAGTATCTGTGGGATCAATTCCATCGATGGCCTTTAACAGTTCCTTTTGTTGATTAGGAAAACTTTGAAGCACTTCGAGAGCTGACATGGCAGAGGGTGCTTGCACAAGATCTTCTACAATATTGTAGTTTTGTGCAGCATGTGCATGAGGATTGAACGTAGACTTTCGAACAACACCCTTGGGATGAGGTCGAAGGACTGTATCGAGACCCGGTCTTTCAAGATGAAGAATACCATTTGGAGGTGAACTTGAAGGAGAAGGTTGAACCAACTAAGGTGGTATATCATTAACTTTCTCCTTTAACGGAGAGTAATCTTTGGCTCGAGTTGCAACTGCAACTTTGTTCTTTTTATAATCACCATTTCACATAAGGACATAAGAGGAGGTAGAAGGGGTAGCTTTGTCATGAATTAATAGTTGGGCTTGTTGCTGATAAGGGAAAGGTTGTGACAAAACGACAGGTGTGGGAGGTTTTACGCTCCCTTGGAGGAACTTAGTAACATCGACGTGTCTTGGACAATCTTTCATGTAATGATCGTCACCACAAATAAGGAAGGGGTAAGGAGGCTTATGTTTGTATTTCTCATCAGCGGTTTGTGTTTTGGATTTATCAAATTGTGGATTATTATTCTTGTCCTCCTTTTTCTTACCCTTCCCTTTCTTTTTATTTTGATTCTTTCTGGTAGGTGTGGATTGAACAAAATTAACTTCGGCAATCTTACTAGTGGAAGGAGTAGGAGTAGGAGTAGGAGTAGGAGTATTTTGTGCATTAGAATTATTAGATTTTGGATTGGTGTGATGGGCTTGCGTCAACTGGGTCTCAGTGTGGAAGGTGTCAATCACACCATTAGTAGCATGAGAAGATGTGGGAGGTTTTGGGGTAGGGCTTGTGGAACGACAAGGAGCATCAGAGATCAAATCGTAAAGTGTTCTCGTTTGTGAATAAATGAGATCGAGATACAGAGCACGACTAATCGCCTTCTATTCAGTGACAACACCACCCATGGAGACATCATGAGCTATAGGTCCAATGAGTTATTTGGTAAACCACTCGACCAATAGTTGATCATGAAGGGGAACTTTGATTAGATGTCTTCTCCTCCTCCACTCATGGATGTGATCAGAAATATGAGTGCACAAGGATTGCTTGAAAGAACTCAAAATTTTGGTTCCTGCCTCGTATCGAATTGGCAACTGATAATGTGTCAAAAAGGACATGACTAGGGTGTTAAAGTCATTGAATAAACCTCGTGGTAACTCGATGTACCATTTTGTTGCCAAACCCATGAGAGTCCGTTGGAAAAGTCATAATTTGATGGAGTCATCCATTAATATGTTGGATGAACACCACAGATGAAAATTCCTAACATGATTATTAGGATCTTCTCCTACTCGACCGTCAAATTTAGGAATGTCGGATGGTAACTTGGCCGGTATGAAGGGCTAGTAAGGAGAATGTAAGATAGGATCATTCAAAATCCTAGACATATTAGGTAAATCCAAAGTGGCCAGGAAAGGAAACTGTCAGTTCACTTGTGGAAACTGGTAATTTTGAGGGGGAAGCCCTGTAGGTATACCAGTAGGACCATAAGAAGTCATCAAACAAGGAGACAATCCTGACAGATTCAGTTGTGGAGGATTTTGAGGAACATAGCCCATATGGTTGGATTGATTAGGAGGGTTCCCTTGAAAAGGAACACTACGTTGAACGTTCAGACCCCAAGTGGGATTCAAAGAATCTGGATACAGTTGACCAAGTTTATGGGGTACAAAAGAGTTAACTTGAGGATGTTTCCCCCCATGCGGTTGTGGATTTTCTTGGAAAGTAATATTCCAAGGTAGAGATGGTACCACAGGTGCATTCTGTCCATATAGTGGGTTATGGACTCCAACCTGAGATTTCCCCCCAAGTTGAGGTTGTGCCCCAATCAGATTTTGTCCCCCAAATTGAGGTTTCCCCCCAAATTGAGGTTTCCCCCCAAGTTGAGGTTGTGCCCCAATATGGGGTTTTCCCCCAAATTGAGGTTGTCCCCCAGCTTGAGGTTGACCTCCAACAGGAATATGGAAACTAGAAGTGATAGAAAGACTGGTGCATCCAAGTGGATTGGAGCCACTAGGGCCATATCCTCCAAGCAAAGGTGGAGGAGGAACATAAGACCCTCCGGAGACAACCTGGGTAGGTGTAGGAACAAAACCAACAACATCTTTATACCCAGGAGGAACAAAAAGTCTAGAACCTCCGGATGGAACCTAGGTAGGGATAGAAACAGAAGTATTCAGAGCTCTATACCTAGGGGGAAGTGATGGATTTGGTCTAGGTGGGAGTGGTGTCCCAATTGGATATTGGGAGATAACCACATTTCCAGTAGGAATCGTGGTAGCCCGTAGAACCATAGTAGAATGGGTCATCTGAAGAGTAGGAATTGAGTGAGAACTAATCACCAATTGGTCTGAAATGGAAGTGACACTACTAGTAGTACCATTAAAATGGTCTAAGGGTACCGTATAGGTAACAGACGTCCCATGCAATTGTGATTCCATAGGTTGATCAGGACTCGCTCCTAGGCTACCGTAAAGGTCACGCACTATCAAATGGATGGAACTAGGAATGGAAGTTCCAACAGTGTGAGTCGGGGTACTAAATGATTCACTGTGAAAAAGTGGATCCTCTACTCCAGATCCTGTGTTAGGTCCAGTAGGTACTTCAATATTATCAACAAAAACAATTTCTCTAGACGAGTTCATGTGAATTATGTGCGCGTCGGGTCTAAGAGGGGGAATTTTGAATGCCTCTAAAGATTCCAAAGCAATTCGAAATCCTTCTAAAGCGTGTGTGCTTCCAACTTTATAAGCTACCTCGTTGTTGACTACTCCCTCTAGAGGGCCTTCTGGTAAGTTAGGAGGTAATGGTTGGTAACCTTTTGTATCTTCCAGGGGTATCCCTTGCATTCTACGTGAAAGACGAAGGCTAATGTTGCTCGAGCCAAGTAAAGAACTAAGAAAATCTATGGTCAACTAGAGGAAACAAACAACACTCACTAATAAAATCTAGGAATCAAACCAAGCAAACAAACCTTCTTATTTTGAAGTCACTAATTGGCGATGAAATACAACATCACGAAATCAAGACAATAAGGGGTTGGGATAAGTAGGTGGAAAAGTTACGTTGACGACCTACTTAACGAAATTATACCCTGGTGCAATCTCCCACACATAATCATGGGTATACCCTCAAAAGAGACCAAGTGATTTTGGCCAACGTCGATTCCAGGTACCGTGAAGACTTGCCCCTTCACAGTCACCTCATGTAAAGACCCTAAAGAGATATTCTACTAAGGTTACCAACTACAATAGTGATTCCTGGGGAAACAATCGACAGCCTGATCCACACGTAAGGGAAGGGTATCTAGCCCGAAATCAACTTGAAAGGATTCCACTCATACTTGTGGGTATACCTTCAAGCGACCCCCATAATACACACAATCTCTACACCAAGACCAACAAAGTAGGGTGAGTAACTCTGTCACTCTTAATGCGACCTCGGGCTTACCCTTGTCTGAGAAGGGCTTCCATGGACAAAATGTAGCAATTGGATTTGAACTCTCCCTACCACAAGATACTATTGTGTGTTTTGATGCTTTGGAGAGTGTGCCTTACAACCTATTCCAAAGCACTATCCTAGCTAATGTTGGTTAAAAACATCCCTAGAACATAAAAGTTACTAATAAATTTGAAATTTACGTTGTGTTTTAGAGGCTGTTGCTTACTCAAAAAGGAGACGAAGATGAAACTGTTGATGTTGTGACTTGGACCCAATAACATGCAAAAAGAGATGAATATGCAATTTTGAATTCAATGAATCTCTAGTTACAGTAGGGAGAAGGTATTTCTTTTGAAGTACAACAAGCTACCAATTGCAATTTCTTAATTCCAAATGAACACAATTCCAAACAATCATGAACTACAAATTTTCCAATTTCTTCTCTTTATAAATATTCCGAATGTAAAAAAATTCTTATAAGAGATTACTAAAAGAATAAAAGAATTAAATTATTCCTTTCCAAGACCAAATTAGATATGTTATAACGAAAGGAAAACGTAATCCAAGAAAATCAAGGCATTCTCAACACAATTCCCAAATCAAATTTGTAATGTAGACAAAAACGAAAAAGACAAGAAAAACTCTTAACATAAGCAAGAAAAAATGTTTCTTAATCAACAACCAATCTAACAAACAAAATGAATCCAAAACTCAAGACAATCCAAAGATGTTTTTTCAAACAAGCACCCAGATGAAGATCCAAGATTATATTCTTGTGACAATGAGCAAAAGAAAAAACTTGCCAAATGCAAAGAAAGACTTTCAATCACTAAAAACCAATCACAAGAAAACTTTAAACATAGGAATCAATCAAACATGGGCATAGGAAGTTCACCCCGGGATTCTAAGACAAATCTGGGTGGTAAAAGACAAAATGACTCACTCCATCAAAACCTACAGCAGTCGTCGCAGGTTGGGCATGGGATAGAGTGAGATGAGCAAGGGTCGTCGTAGGCCACTGGCGAAGCAGAGTGCGACGTCGTTGCACTAGATTGGCTAAGAATAGGGAGACCTCTCAGGGTCGTCATAGGCTGTCGGCAAGGTACAGTGCGACGATCTCTGTAAATTTGAAAAATTTGGAAGAAAGACAAAAAATCTAAAGGAACTTCTAAACCCAAGGAGTCTAGATGGATCACCCACAGACTCAGAGAATGAAAATTATCAGAGGAAGGCAGGCTAAAGGAAAATGGCAAGAAAGAAATCAAAATGAGGTCGCATCCCCAGTAGGTCACCAATTTTTTTATGGGACTTATCGATAAATGCGGACATAAACATATCTCCCTAGATCAACCTAGATCTAGAACAAAACATAACAGAATATGATGTTTTCCCTAAGCTCTAATCATTGAGTTTACTATCTAGCAAGAGATGGGTAACATACCATTTAAATATCGCTTCCTCTTGTTGTTGTCATCCTAGCTTCACTCCAATGCTCTTGTGATATTGGATATGAAAGGGAACACAAGCCAACCAAAGTGAAAGCAATAATATACTCAACGAGAACCTATGTATGTGATCAAGGAATTATATAATAAAATGAGATGAGTTTTACGGGAAATAAACATATAATTGTATTATATAATAATGAAAGTGGAGATTACAATCGAAGCCTTAATGTTGCAAGGTCCCCTTCCGATGACCCTTTTCTCCAACACAAACACTTTCTCCAATATTAAATGAAGAAGATCCACAATGACTTGATGAACTGAAATGAGGCTCTCAAGAATGATCCAATGCAGGATTCTCCATACAATCTTAGCCAATTTAACCCTCAATAATCTTACTTACTTGCTTGAATCAACCTTACTTAACCTTTTCCATGAGAGATCCCTTTTTATATAGGGGAAAGAGAGATGGTTAAAGAGATTGGGATGATCCCACCAAATCATAGAAGCGAGTAGGATCCCAACCATACGGATGCCACCTCATCTTCTAGAAGATCCCCTTCTAGAACTTTCGTGAAGCTTGACTTTTTATTATCCTTTTGAAATCGCCGCACCCTAGTTGTAGAGCATCATGCAAAGACGTTGAAAACCATTTTTAGGGAAGAGTGCGACGACTAGGCATCATCGCATCCTGCTTATGATGCAGCCTTCGACGACTTTCCTTAACAGGGTTTTTGAGAAGAGAAATTTAGTCACTTTCCTCATGAAGAAAATCTCTTTTGGGAACATTCACACATGTTGTCAATGGATCACTAAGATGACCAAAATAATGTGTAACACTGGTTTTTTCTATCCCTTTCTTCCCTCCATCCTGATATTTAAGAGCATATCAGAATCATTCTCCTTGAAATTTCAAAAAGTGTTATTAGTTATGAACCTTATTAATTTTTATGCATACAGGAACAATTCCCTAAATACATCTCACTTTCCATAAGTTATTCCCTAAAATCCCATCTCATTTTTTCCCTTAAACCATCATTTTCCCCCGGTTGCATATCTATTTTCTCAAGAGTTTCAACCACCTACTTCTACCGGGCTGCGGAGCCAAGCATTCTAAGTTCTAAATCTATTGAGAATAGATTTCCCTATGGAGTTGCCACATTGTTGATTCCTAAAAAAAGCGCAACACAAATTTCATGCCTACAAATGGGTTGCAATGCATTATTACTTATATATATTTCAAATAATACTAAATAGGTGGACCCCATGATAAAAACAATGATAGAAACCACTCTTCTTATTTGCGCTCATAATTACCTTATGAAAAAGATTCACAGTTTGAGAATAAGAGTGGAAATACTAACCTATTTCCATTTACAACTAATGGATGTTAACAGTGATAGAAATTTGATTTCAAAATAAACAATATGTTTATTGTATTAAACATATTAGTCCTCTTTCTACCCTTAGGTTTTGATATATTGTTTCAAATATAAGTCGTATGCCACTCATGGTATATTTGCATGCATGGGAAAATAATTATTATGTTGAATGTGACACCCCACTGGCGAGGAATGTGGGACATATTATTTCGATGTTAAGTGTTAAATGGAAATATTATTGTTATGTAGTTCATATTAGAGGTTGATTCGACTTTGAATTTGGAAATGGTATGTTATGTTCTGTGCATATTAGATATAAGATGGTAATATCCTATGATTGGAATAAGTTTTTTAGGATTTGGAAGGGTTCTATTTTGGTTGTGGTTGATGGCATTAAATGAGAAAATAAGGGACGCTGCGTGAATTTACTGCACGTCATTCTTACCCTACTTCGAAGATACCACCTTCACTTTCTCTTCGCATTCATTTTTCTACTCTAGTTAGGAGTGTCTCAATTGTGGTCGGCCTTTGGTGGAAAAATAGTGCGCTCTTAATATTTATGGAATTATTCTCACAGGTATGTTGGCTCTTATCTCTCCATTCATGATGGTCAACTCTGTTCCGGATAAAGTTATTATGTTGTCTCTTATAGTTTGCATGTGGAATGTGTTTGTTTTTTGAAATTTTTAATGGATTTACTACGGGCATTTTGGTCGTGTAACTCACATTTTGGTTTGTGTTTCTTCATGTTGGCATTTAAATGTTTCAAACTGGAAAAAAAGTTCGACATTTTATTTTGTTTGAAATATATGGTTGTATGTTCCTGGAGCGAAGATGATATTACTATGATGTGGAAGTTGGCAAATAACTTTGGGTGAAAGTGATTCAGTTTCTCTCATTTCATATGATTACTTTTTAGGGTTTCCTCTTTAAAATAAAATATATAGTTGGGTCTTGTGACTATTTCATAGCACCCTCGCCCTGGAGAATGTGCAGTCTTATTTTAACCACGACCTGTATGTTGTGTGTGGCATGTGTGTTTTATCTTGCTATCATTCTAATGGAAAAGAGTCAGATTTTTCTATGCATGCAGCCCACATTTCAAATCCTATGCCTACATGTCTGCTCCAAGCCTCGCTTCCTCTTCCAATAGACAAGTGAATGAATAAATAAAAGCCAAATTCAAAATTTTGTTGAACTATTTGACTCACAGTCGGTTTCGTGATCATTGTGTTGTATCCTTACTATATCCACACTTTCGAAGTCTCACAACCATTTCATATTATCCTTTCCATTGTTTTAAAAGGTGATGGAGCCCTGTGTATTATCTTACAGTCACTCTAGGAAGAAAATATTTTGGCTTTGCTTGCAGCCATACCTTGAGGCCTTTTCCTATTTGTCAGTCCCAAACCTTTTTTTCCGTCCAAATACGATAGTAACAGGACACTAAATAATATAAAGCCTAGTTTCAAAATCTTGTTTAACTATTCGACCCAAAAGTCAGAAAGATTGATGTTGCCCAGAAAATCATGGCTCATTTTTTTATTTATATGAGGTGATTTGACCAACTTTGAGTTTAGTAGGAATTCTATGGAAACAAAGCCTACGAGAATGTATGGGGTTTTGAACTTGGTTTGTTTCGGTTTGTTATTGGAGGTTGTGATTTAAATGTTATATAACATAAAGATGATAGCTTTATGTTTCTCTTCCTCTCATGATGTTTGGAACTTATTTTGTATATTATGACTAAGTTAAATTGTTTTGTAAACAATCTCTTACAGAAATTTATGATAGTTTTTAATAGGAGAAATGAAATTTGTTGTTTTGATAATCTTATAAATTTCCTTGAGTTTTATATTGAGCACTATAAAATATGTTCACGAGGTTATGGATTATGTGGTGAAGATTTAAAAAGTGCTATGGCACAAACAAAGGTGGTGGAAGTTTGAAATAAATGTGCATGGAGAAAACAATGGATATTCAAAATGATTTTATAAATATTGGCAATATTGATTTTAAAAGTTAATAAATGTTATTTCTTGAAACAAAACAATAATCGCTCTTATTCTCATTCATTGTTTCATTGCATGGGGTTTCGAACTTGGTTTGTTTGCAGTTGTTATTGGAGGTTGTCATGTAACTGTTATATAACATAAAGATGATAGCTTTATGTTTCTCTTCCTCTCATGATGTTTGGAACATTTTGTATGATTATTATTGAGTTAAATTGTTTTGTAAACAATCTCTTACAGAAATTTATGATAGTTTTTAATAGGAGAAATGAAATTTGTTGTTTTGATAATCATATAAATTTCCCTTGAGTTTTATATTGCGCAATTTAAAATAGTGTTGCGAGGTTATGGATTATGTGTGTTGAAGTTTAAAAGAGTGCTATGGCACAAACAAAATTTGGTGGAAGTTTTGGAAATAAATGTGCATGGAAAACAATGGATATTCAAATGATTTTATAAATATTGGCAATATTGATTTTAAAGTTAATAAATGTTATTTCTTGAAACAAAACAATAATCGCTCTTATTCTCATTCATTGTTTCATTTTTCACTCATTATACGCCCTCCACCTTCCCGATAACATGTATCCATCCCATGTGTATGTTATCTTGAATATCATTTTTAAATTAAAAATATTAAAGAGGATTGGATAATGATTTTGGGTTGGAAATTTTGACATGGAGATATTTTTTTCGAAAGAAAAGAACTTTACGTTGCTTGAATAGTATTCATTATTGATTCCCATCCATGCTACCATTTTTTGTTCATTCTAAACCCCCTCATATTCCCGATGACTCGATCATTCCCTATTCAATTGCATTTAATTATTAAACTGGATTTGGGGAAGTTGTGTTAATGGATGGATTGCATATGCTTCTGTTGAGAATGATAGAGCCAACATATTGATTTTATTTAGGTAGAGTATTAGTGAATGGATTGTTAAAAGTTTTCATATTTTTATTGCAATATTTCTTCAGGATGAGTTTCTTTAGCAGGGGCAGCAATGGAAGAGGTGTAAACAGAGGTAGAGGAAACAATTGGCAAAGAGGCCATAGAAGTCCATGATTCTTAATACATTTTGGTGTTGATCCTCAAGAACTAAATCATCTTTTCCAAGATGGGTTTTTAAATATAGTTGGCCAAGGAATTTTGCAACCTAGGCCAAAGATGCCACCTTTCCAGCCACACCAAAATTTCTCCAGTATCCATGTTCCCCCTCATGTTTCTATGCAGCCAGAACCACCTGCCAATGATGGCTGGAAAGAGATCGTGCATGAACCTGTTGCACATCATAATGGTTGGCCTATAGTATCATTTCCATTTCCCCCTCCTCCACCTCCATTTAATCCAAATTCCCAAGCKGATCACATTGCTTCACCATCCTATTCTTCACATGCAAGAAAAAKGATCAAAACCAGAGATTGATAAAGGGAAAAAAGTGGCCAATTCCCATAACTCTTCCAAAAATTCCTCTAAATCAATGTCCTCTCATCTCAACCTCAAAGATAATTTCTCCCATTTTATCATCGAAATCCATCCTCAAGGTTCCARTCATCCCAATGTTKCTACAGAAGGCAAGACAACAGAGAGATCAAAAGAGAGAAGTAGTGAAAGGAGGCAAATCGCCTCTCATAGAAAATATGGTTTTTAATTCTATTAATGTTGTTAATGTTATTTTCTTTTGAGGACAATTTTTATGACAAAATGTTTGGACAACAAATACACACAAATTTGTTTTGGACAACATGGATATGATTATATTTTTGGATATAGTCATGTTTTATTTTGATATTAAATTATTTGACTATTAAAATGAGGATGGGAGTTACAAGGCGGATATTTGAGTTTAATTTTTGGAGTATTATATTTCATGCTTTGATGATTATTAAAGAAATGAAAATTGGAGTGACAAGGGGTCCCACCTATTTAGTTATTATTTAAATAGATCCTTATTTATATATTATTATTTATTTGTCTCAACTAATTACTTAAGCTAATTAAGCTTAACAAAAGAAAGGTAGTTGAACTACCATAACTTATTAAGAAAGAATAAAATCTCAATCAAAAGAAGAGACAATGGAGGAGAGAACATAAGGGGAACTTATGATATAAGGTCTTCTATATACTTGCGAGATAATTGTTTTGTTCATTCATTCTAAGTTTACTAGAAAGATAAACCATCTTGATGAAAACGGGGTCTTATTGAAGGCAACAAGATTCAAAACTGAATCATATCTTTCAATGGCTTGTTTCTAAAGGTGTATGATATATCTTTGGAAGTTTGTGTGTTCTTGTTTGTTTATGGATTAGATTTCATGACTGATAAAGAATATTTTGTAGAGTCAGGTCACAACATTTTTCTGGCAAGCTGATCCAGATATTTAGCTTTAGTTTTCTTTTGTTTTCAAAGTCTCTTTGTATGGTGCTCATCGGAGACTTATACGTTTGAATTTGGTCCCACCCTCGTAGGGGTTTGTAAAGAGAGTTATGCTTTGTATCTCAGAATGAAATTAATATAAAAATCAGATTTCTGATGATATTTTTCATATTTTACTTTAATTCTCGTCTCTTTTCTTGTACACACTTATGTATATATTTTCTTTCTTTCTTTTGCGCAGTTTCATATAACATATAAAATTAACCTTAGTCCCTAGTACATATTACCTATGGGTTAAGAGATTGTTTTGGATTAAAGGCTATAAACTCCAGGTAACATTCCCAACTGTATTGCCTTAGCTTGGAAAGATCTGAAAATGATTGAGTAAGGTTCTTCACACCTTTTCCTCAACATTTATTTGGCGACCATACCAAAGAAATCTTTCCATATCTCTCTGGTTGATTGTATCACAATTGTATTTTATTTTTCTATTTTTCTGATTACTCTTTGACTGATTTTTTCCATGACAGTACCTATTGTGAGACAACCTAATATTGGAAACGGTCTTGATGACCAGACCAACATTACATTGAATTTATTCAACACTATTTTAGAAACTTCTAATACTCGTGACGAACTTGAATTCTCTTGGGAAGTAATTGAAAGGGACATAAAAATTCATGAACGCTGGGAATCTAGGAAAAGGCATCCTAGAAATAAACAATAACCTTTCCTCTTACTTGTTTAATATTTTATTTCATATCCTATAATTCTCATATCTCTCAAAGAAGAAGAGGATTTTCCCCTGAAGTTACCCCTATTTTTGTAATAGGAAGGAGAAAAATTGTTGTATCAACACAACAAAGTGCTCCTAGGAGAACTCTATCTGATTCTTCTAGATCATCTTCATCACCCATACCTTTCACCTTCAATATGACGTCTTCGAGTAGTGGTATTGGCACCAGAGGTTCTTCCTCCTCACAACCTTCTGCTTCATCTGTGATTGGTAGTATCTATATTCATCAAATCCCTATCCAATATACTACCAATCCTGCTAAGGTAATCAAGAAATATGAGATTTTTCAATCTGAAGAAGATGCTACAACCACCCCTTGGCATGTGTCTTCTCCCTTGAATCCCGCACCAACCACCCAACCCTTATCGAAATTCAAAGATAATTTACCTAGGTTCTCAGGAAATGGTATCGTTACCACAAATGAACACCTAGAATAATTTTCTAATGCTTTTCATAACATAGGGGCTAACGATAATGATACTTGCATGCGTTTATTCATCAATTCTCTTAAAGGGAAAGCTGCAGCATATTTTTTTTCTCTCCCGCCCAAAATGATTTCAACTTGGGAATAATTAATCTATTGGTTTAAGTCCTCTTATGGACAACCCAAGAGTCCAGTTGATCAGTTAAGGGAATACAACAATATTTCCTATAATATGGTGAAACCATTAGTTCTTTTAACCTTCGTTTCACCAAACTATAGAATCAAATTCCTGAACTAATCCTTCCTTAAAATCAAGCTGCATTCATGCATTATTATAATATTTTACCTTATCCTTATCATCATAGAGTTGAAGAAAAGGCTATTGAAAATATCGGTTTCTCCCTTCAAACTTCCTTAGAATATGAAGAGCAACTTGAAATAATGGGTACTCCTAAGGGAGACTTGGTCAAGAAAACATACATGTCTTCCATTCTACATCTCATGTAAGATATGAATAATAGGATGATATCCTACAAACAAAAAGGAATTCCCTCTTCCTCTTCCCCTATGGCTTCTTCTTCTTCCCTAGCACCTTTTAGAAATACTAATGAAAACGCTTTTCAGCCAAAGACCATAATGACTCTCACTTGGTGTAACTTATGTGAATACAACCATGATGAGAACACCTGCAAAGTTAAAATAAATGTTAGAGATAAAATCTTTGGCAAAATGCACGATACCACAATCATTGTTTTATATTGGGATGAACCAGAGGATGTTATGGTGGCCAATACTAGGAACAAATCTTATATTGCCAAGAGAAAATTTGATCTTCCCCACACTTCTTCCCCAAGATCATCTTCTCAAAGTGTTTATACACAAACTATCAGAACTTCAAGTGAACAAGGAGTATCTTCTCCTCTTCCCTCTTCTAAGTGCAATACCCTTAATTAATTTTCTAATATCAAAGATAATGCTACACTTTTGGACATGGTTGTCATCCCGTAACAACAGAAGCATCTTAAGGACTTTATGGAAAGTAATTTTTCCACCATAACCAATTTATTTGAAGAGTCAAAGGAATAAGAATCAACTGTAAATAGGATAGGTGTAAATAATTTTAGGAATCCTGTAAAAAAAAACCCTTTCTATATTTCAGTAAAAATCATGGATAAAATATCTCATTGTTTCCTAATTGATGGGGGATCTGGTCCAAGTGTGATTTCTAAAATTATCATGGAAGAACTTGGCTTATCTTGTACCAACGAAAATTCTAGAAGCATTTTCTCTTATAATAATTTGCAGAAATCAACTATAGGTGAAATCAAGGATGTAACCCTAGTTTTGTGTGTGCATCACAAGATAAGGACAACTCTCAATATCCAAGTAATTGACATGCTGGTGACTAACTACTCAATTATTTTTGGAAGGGACAAGCAAGACTTAACTGGTGGATACCTTTCATTTGATTGTACACACTTATCCGTCCCTCGAAATGGAAAGAACATTATAGTTCTTAGGGAAGGAATAATTTCATCTTATATAGAGAGTGTTCCCCAACCCAATGTAAATTATCTCAAAGAAGATTTAGGGGTGTACTCTATATTTGTTGATGAAGGTGACACTATACTTGAACCAATTGATTTTTATAATGGCATATGGCGCATTAATTTTGATGGATCATGTTCTAATGCAGGTAATGGAGATGACATAATTATATATTCCCCTATAGGAAAATTTCACAATTTATCTTATAGGTTGGAATTTGCTTGTAAAAACAACGTTGTTGAGTTTGAGGCCTTATTGTTGGGAATTGAAAATGCATATAACCTTGGTTGTGGCCACCTTATAGTCTTTGGTGATTCTGAGCTTGTTGTAAACCTTGTACAGAAGATTTATATTCCAAACAATAAGTTACTTAAGCATTATACCCAAGTTGTTTGGATGTTGATTTCAAATCTGTTATCATTTAACATCACTCATGTTAAAAGGGAACCTAATTCAATGGCTAATATATTATCTATTTTTGCATCTTCCCCTACTTATCAGCTTTTACCTCAAAGACCTGATTGTACATTCCAATATCTATACCGTCCTCACCTCCCTGACAACGTAGAATCATGGCAAGTTTTCCCTAGTGATGAAGGCATTTGTTATTTCATACAAAATGAACCTTTTAAGCCCAAATAAAT
>SNQJ01S0121103.1:27246-39627 GCA_010110895.2 Picea sitchensis
CTTTTACCTCAAAGACCTGATTGTACATTCCAATATCTATACCGTCCTCACCTCCCTGACAACGTAGAATCATGGCAAGTTTTCCCTAGTGATGAAGGCATTTGTTATTTCATACAAAATGAACCTTTTAAGCCCAAATAAATCATCTTCGTTGAGGATGAAAAATTCCCTAAAATCTTGACCACTCTCAAAAGTTCATTTTTGTCAAGTGATGTAGGCAACAAAAAAACACATAAAGAAGAGGAGTCAGAAAGGAAAGTTGGTGATATCATTTCCTTAAATATTGGGACATCTGAATCTCCAAATATCATTAAATTAGGTGCTCAATGTGTTGATGATTATAGCTATGTGAGACATTATCCAGGACACAAACTGATTGAGTCAACCTGAGAGAGATCCCCAGATATGGTAATGTGGTTCCTATCTGAGAAAGAACTGGAACCTAGAGATGGCCTCCTCCTTATAGAGAGTTGAGAAGAAATCCAGATGATTCTCCTATGTAATGCAGTGAGAAAGGAGATTTGAAGAGTTAGATGTGCATGTGGTTGAGCATAAGGTGAACTTGTGAATTCCCATAGAACTAGGAGCATCGTCATGAGATAGAAATGAATACGATGTATTAGCCTCCTATGAGAAGAGATTTGAGATGATGAAAACCAGGTGACTCTCCTGTGTAATGTAGTGGGAAAGAAGATATGTTGAGTGGACGTGCCTGTGGAAGAGCACGGGTGAATGTGATCCTAGTGGTGGAGCACTAGTGAGAGTGGTTCTCATGTGTAATGAAGTGAGATAGAGATATGGACATCCCTATGGATGTTCCCCTAGTGGTTGATCACTAGTGGGTGTATGATATCCCTTGTTATATCATTCAAGAGTCATACCTTCCTGTAACCCTAATTGTAATGTAAAGGGTACAGGTCGGACCCACCTTAATGTAATTAATAATTAATTTAAAATATAATTAATCTGGTTAACATTAATTATATTATGAGATAGACAGGTCAGCATTTTTGTTCCAATACACACTTTTGTTGACAGGTCAAGTCTAATATAAGTAAAGGTAAATTCCCCATTGAGGAATCATATCTTTTGTATGAGTTTGGAAATTTCAGCAAGTGCATCTTCTTGGGAAAAGTGTGCACCTTTCTTAGGTGCTAGTATTCTAGGGTTTGCAAGCACCCTCTTGTGTGCTAGGTTTTTTTGGTGGTGAAGGTCTTTCTCTTGAAGAATATAGCAAAGGATTTGGCTGGGTTTTCTTCCTTTGTTGAGAAGGGTTTCCCAAGATACTTCTTATGTTCTTGTGCATGGTGTTTCTTCTTTTGATCTTGGTTGTTGCAACATAATTGGTTATGGTTTAAGAAAAAGGATAAAATGGAATGAACTTTATGCTTAAACTTGTCTATTGAAAAATCAAAATGGTTTCAGATCATAGGTCTGGAAGAACCCCTGCACAAGCATCTAAAAAGAAAAACCATCCTCCTTTTGTTGTTTCGTACAACCTCCAGGGTTTTTGCAAAAATCCATACGACCCTCACTTAATCAGCTCTTTCAGAACTTACAAGTGAACATTCAATCTAAAAATTGGACCAAGTTGTGTGGCCTTCCTCGGTGCATCTCCAGAGACCTTCAAAGTAAAATTCCTAGGATTTTGAGTTTTTTGTTTTAGGGTTTCTAGAGTGCTAAAATTTCCTATAGAATCTTGATCTAGGGTTTCTGCAACCTCTTGATCATAGATGAGAAGTATTGGATTACTGATAGGGGGGGTGAATTAGTAATAGAGAAATTAAATCCTTTTTAACCATATAATCCAAGTGTTATATCAATGTAGCATTATCATCCAATAACTGTAGAGTAAATAAGCAATGAACAAATGAACAATCATACACATACACAGTACACCAGTGTTTTACGTGGAAACCCAAAGTGGGATAAAACCACATAATGTTTTTTCTTATATGTCTTTGAAGAATTACATTCATTGGAAGCACCAACTTCCTTTGTTTTCTAGCTACAACTGGAAGGAGCTCCAACCCCCTTGTTTCTCAGGCTATAACCTGAGGGAAGCTCCAACTCCCCTATTTTCTAGATACAACCAGAAAGAGGCTACAACCTGAGGGAAGCACCAACTCCCCTATTCTCTGGATACAACCAGAAAGAGGCTACAACCCCCTATGTTCTCTCGCTACAACCGAAAGGTGGCTACAACCACTTGTCCTTTCCCCATCCAACTGCCCTGACGTATAAGTAGAATGATGGAACCAATGTCACACTAGCACTATGAGATATACCATTGTACAACTGTATCAATCTATACCACGGAACTGCATCCAACCTGTACAACTTCCTTGTAATCAATATGTACCAAAACTGAACATGTATCAACAAAAATACAATAGGTACAGGACCTGTAGTGCTGTAGCATGCGTATGTACGTGCCCTATCATTTATGTAGCCCGTGTATGTACACGACCAAAATTTTATGCAGTCTGTGTATGCCTTCTGAAAATTAGGGTTTCCTTTCTCTTGAAAACTTCTAACCCTCTGTTACTTCTTTCACATAGATCTGTAACCTGTCACTATATCCAGACTGTAACTGTATCTTGTGCATGCATCCTCATACATTACCTTTACCCAAAGCATATATATATTTCTCTAGTCATGTGTCGTATAGGTGTGTGTAATCATGAACAAGTATAATAACCCTCACATGATCTAGTCATTAGACCCTTTTTGATATTCAATCTATCAATACATCAATCACTTCAAAAATACAAGCTCTCAACCTTGTACCACAAAAATCCTTATCCATATGCCAAGAAATACAAGATCTCCCTCAACAAGAATTATCAATGATAAATATACCATCTTTGTATTTCTATAGATCTGACTTATGCAAAAGATCCCATGCAGCCACTAGTCTCTCTAGGGAGAATCCTCAAATCTCCATAACCATTTCTCATGCATTCATCAAAATACAACTATTCATAGAAATAAGACATACATTTTGAATCAATGGATAGATCTGATGTATCTGAGCACTGTAGACCTTCCAGGGAGCTTGATATCATAAATTATAACCTCTGCATCTTCATCTTCTCAAGTTTCATGGCTTTACCAACATGTACGCACCCTATACACAGCCAGACCATGTATGCCTCAGTATGTACGTACCTTATACATAGCCATCTCGTGTACACCTTAGAAAATAGGGTTTTTTAGTATTTGTTGTAATTCCAAGAATTTCACCGTCAACCCTTCGTACTACTTCAGACTTTTGCAACTTCAGATGTATCAATGAGTATTTGCAATAAGCCTCACACAAAAAAAGATATTCAATGTGTTCAACTGTGATTAAATGAGAGAACTTTGCCTCTTATTTATACTTTCATGTAGCATTACATTTTCCTTATTTTAGGGAGTTCTCCATTTAAAATATTTTTTTTTTCAAACACTTTGACTTTTAGGGGATTTTATATAACCCATGAGGGTCCTCCAACTTCACGTGGCCATAAATCTCTAACCGTGAGGAGTTCTGTGACGTTCCACATACCACCGGAAATGGCATGACAAGAAATATCCATCTAGGATAGTTTCACTAACAAATTCACTGACCTTCATATCATTATTACACAATTAAGCATTGGTTCTCTAACCATACTTTTAGGATAACTCAATCCGCAAAGCGTCTTCTTGTGAGGGCTTTCACCATAAGCGACCACTTTGGATTTCATCCATTTGTAATTCTTATCAAACATGAAAAGAAAATAATGAGTCATATTTACATCAAACAAACTTGGGTCCATTAATCAAACCTTTTTGCTACCAAGATTTCTTCAAGGGTTGACATCTATGACAACCAACCTTAACCAACATTCTCCCCCTTTGGCATTGATGGAAACACTCTGATGAAATACTAAAATCATGTCATGCAATACTGAACTCATATCACTCATGCTCCCCCTAGAACCATGCCTCTATCCTTTGCATATCTATGACCATTTCTCCCCCTGGAATCATGCATATGATAAATCTCTCCCCCTTTGTCATCAATGGAAAAGGTATCTTTCCATCAGGGGCTGCTCCCCCTAACTGAACTGTCCTCTTTATGGTGCTTCCTCATGTACATCTAAGTCATATAAGATAAGCCTTCAAAAGAATTCATTTTGGAGTAGAAATAACTACGATTCTCTGGAAAAGATGCTCAAAGGCTTCGTGGGAGCGGTTTTGTGAAGATGTCCGCCACTTGTTCTTGTGTGCCCACATACTCAGCTTTCTGATGTTTTTCGCAACTTGTTCCCATAGAAAGTGATACTTGATTGGAATGTGCTTCATCTTGGGTGCATCCTTTGGGTTCTTTGAATCTTGATGGCATATTATTATCACAATAGATTGGAATAGGATCATCATACTCAACTTCCTTATCATCACAATGGGGTTGTTTCATCCAAGAACCTATGTACAACTTATTGTTGCTGCAATATACTCTATAGATGTAGATATAGATATCTTTGATTGTTCTTGTAGCCATGATCTTGTCTCACCTAAGTGGAACGCTTCTCCATTGGTGCTTAGTTGGTCATCAATACAACCTGCCCAATTTGCATCGATGTAGGCAATAAGTGATAAATCCTTCCCTTTGCAGATTCACCATAATCCAAACTCTTATGTTCCTTCGAGATATCAGAAAATCCTCTTCATTTCTAACACATGTGATTCGGCTAGTGCTACTTGAAATCATTATACTGTCCAATTTGCCTACATTACATGGTAGGGATGTTGTCACATATAGTAGGCTACCAATCATTGACCTGTATTGCCTCGATCTATAGACTTTGAATCATCATCTTTGTAACTTACCCAAGCTGGTTTGCATGGGAGTGATACTTGGTTTGCAATATTCCATTCGAACCTATTTAGCATTTCTACGATATACTTAGTTTTAGAAATAAAATTCATGGTTGCTTTGGCGTGTCGAGTCATAAGGATAGTTCTCCATGTAATGGAATTTCAAATTCATTATGCATATCCTTGAAAATTTCTATCTTAACTTGTCATCATCACTACCAAAAATAATATCATCAACATAAACCAATTAATAAAAATATACTTTGACTTACCTTGATGTAGGGTTGATATACGCACTTCCTTTTTTTTTTGAACCATGCTGTTGTAAATATTTATCGAGTCGAGAGTACCATGCTCTAGGAACTGTGTTTTACACCATACAAGACCTTGTTTAATTTACACACATAATTTGGATTCTCTCTGGCCGAAATCCTTTTTGGTTGTTCAATGTAGACTTCTTCTTCAAGTTCCCCATTCGGGAAAGATGATTTTATGTCCATATGATATACTTTAATAATATTTTGGAGCATGCATAAGCTAAAATCAATCAGATTTCTTCCATTCTAGCAATTTGGGGCAAATGTCTCTTCAAATTCAATTCCTTCAACCTATGCATATCCTTTACATATAATTATGTCTTTGTTCCTTAACGCCCGCCATTCATTCAATTTATTCTATATACCCACTTTTTCCGATCGCATTATTATCCTTTGGTCTTGGAACCAATTCTAAGTGTCATTTTTCTCTATTTGATCCAATTCTTCATCCATGACCTTGTTCCAAAATTCATCCTTGCTTGCCCTCTTCAAAATAGGTTGGTTCAATCGAAGATGTGAGTGCTAGTGCATTTGTTCTGGTGAATAGATTCTTCTTCGTCTCAACTCCTACGTATTTTTTTTCGATAATATGATATGAAGGATTATTCTTTGTACTTGTCTGCTAGGTTTTTTTGGAATTACTTGTTGAACTTGCTCTTCTGTTTCTATCAGATCCTCTTCGTCTTCCACTTATTTTTCATCTTTTGTTTCTTCTTCGTAAAGTGTTCCATTGATTCATTTCGTCTTCCTTTAATTCTTGTCCATGTTTCATCAATTGTTATGTTGATGCTTTCCACCACTTTGTTCAATCTCAGGTTAACACTTGTATGCATTCTTGTACTTGAGTAACCAACAAGTACTCATTTAATCTGAGACTCAAACTTTCCCATTCTGCCATCTTCTCTTTTGATGTAGCATTTGCTTCAAAAAATCTGAAATTAACTTTACATTTGTTGGTCTTCTTTCCATAGCTCATAGGGATTTTTGTCAATGTTGGTTCCTAAGAATTGCCTTGTTTTGAATGTGAACTGTTAATCGCTATTTCCGATATTCAAAAAATATATATCAGTTTGGAATTCATTAGCATTGTTCGATCCATTTCATGTATTGTCATATTGCTTTCTTTCAACAACTCCATTCTGTTAAGTGTCTAACAATGGAAAGTGTTTTATTCCTTTTCTGTTGTAGTAGTCCATAAATTCCTTTAGTGTAACTCTCCTCATTATGGATCTCAAGCATTTGATTTTTTGAATCCATTTCATTTCAACCATTTCCTTGAATCTTGAAGTTTTCAAAAGCTTCTGACTTATTCTTGAGAAAGCAAACTGCGGTCATTCTTGTATAATCATCAACTGTAACATAAAGTTTTTCTCACCTTTTAAGCCCTTTTGGTGTATTTGGTCCAACTAGATCAGTATGCACAATTTCAGTGGTCTTGTCATTGAATATTCCTTTGATTTGAACCTGGTCTTTGTTTTGCTTTCCTTGTTGACAATGCTTGCATAAAATGACGAAGTTGGTTTCGTGGGGCATTTCTCTGGTGCTCTCTATTGTTGACTGACAAGGTTATAAAATGTATGTGACTCATTCTTCTGTGCCATAGCTAACTTTCATCTTCCTTTCTAGACCAACAATTTTCATTTCCAACTTTGCTTAACACATATATGTTGCTTGAAGTCCTCGCAACTGTGAAGTTTTCAAAAGCTTCTGACTTATTCTTGAGAAAGCAAACTGCGGTCATTCTTGTATAATCATCAACTAATAACATAAATGTTTTCTCACCTTTTAAGCCCTTTGTTGTATTTGGTCCAACTAGATCAGTATGCACAATTTCCAGTGGTCTTGTCATTGAATATTCCTTTGATTTGAACCTGGTCTTTGTTTGCTTTCCTTGTTGACAATGCTTGCATAAAATGTTGGTTGGTTTCGTGATATGGGGCATTTCTCTGAGTGCTTCTCTATTGTTGACTTTGACAAGGTTATAAAAATGTATGTGACTCATTCTTCTGTGCCATAGCTAACTTTCATCTTCCTTTCCTAGACAACAATTTTCATTTCCAACTTTACTTAACACATATATGTTGCTTGAAGTCCTCGCAGCTGTAGCAATCAATTTTCCTGAACCTTCTTTTCTTATCTCACACTTTTGTGAATTGAAAGTAACTTTATGAACTTGGTCACACATTTGACTCACACTTAGAAGATTATGTTTCATATATTCTACTAGTAGAACATTTTCTTCCTTTGTATTCTTGTTCCCTATTCTGACTGTGTCTTTTCCAATGATTTTGGTTGAATCGTCATTTCCGAAGGAGATTGATCCATCTCTTTCCTTTCATAATGTAAGAAACATGTCTCTATCACCCGTCATGTGTTTTGAACACCCACTGTCAGCATACCAACCACGTTTTTTCTTCTTAGCTTGTAGAGCGAGTGCACATTCTTCATTGCTATATTGATCTTTCTTTATTATCCATGTCCTTTTATGAGGTTCCTGTCTGTGACTGTTGTTATTTTGTTGTGTTTCTCTAGGAGGGAATATCATTCTGCAATATTTGTCCATGTGTCCAAAATTGTTACATTTGTAACATTCCACTTAAGTTCTCAAAGATTCAAACCTTTTGTAACTTATTCTCTGTGTTTCACTAGGCCTTCTTGGATAACCCCTTTGTGTATGACTTTCAAAGTTGTTTGTGTTCCTGTTGTTAGCTCTACAATTCACAACTTTATGTCCAAAATTATTACATGCATAACATAAATCAAAAAAGATAGTTTGATACCTGGGAGTTGAATATCTTCTGAAAGGAGATACTCTTATGAATTCTTCTTCTTCCTGAGGCCTATCTATCGGTTGTTGATTCTGAAATCTCAATATTCTTGGTGCAGGAGTGTCCTTGTAATATTCCTTGTATATCTTCCTATCCCCTTGATTGTTTCTGCATAGATTTTTGCATATGTTTCTTGCTCTATTGTTTTGGAGCTTGATCCTTTTTCTGTCTGATTGTATCTGTTAGTCCCTAAAGTTGCACTCGACTGCTAATGGCAAGCTAGGGCATCATTGATTTATTGCAAAAGCATTTTGAGGGTTTTATGATTTAGTTTTGGTATAATGGTTGAAAACTGGGTCAATCTTACAGCATGGCATGAAAATCAATATTAAAACATTGCATATCCCATTGGCTGAATAATAGGTAGATACATAGATGGAGTAAACCAATTCAAGAAAAAGAAAGTGAAATATTCAATTTGTCAATTTCACAAAGTTTAGTTTCAATATATTATAAAGAAATAGGGGTATCAGCTTGAAATCATTACTTGAAAATTATCTCTACAGCAAAATCTTCATTGTATAAATTAACATTCAAGAACCAAAAAACATTGCAATTTGAATAATAAATTCAAGCATAGAAAATGAAATAACAGAGTAGAAAAGAGAAGGTGAAACCATCCATATGCCTTTGCTATTAAGTGTCAATTGAAAATACATGCCTTTACAATAATCTCCACAAAAATTCTCTATAGATCTCCAATTTTTCGACCCCTTCCTCTCATTCTATAGAGTTTATATAGAAACAATAGATAATATTCAAGATCCAAAAGAAATGGATCTGAAAACCTCCTCATCTATGTTTAGTTTCTTGTTTCAAATAATCAAGGAGAAGATCCAATCTAATCTCCAATTCGAATTGATGAGGTGTCTTGTCAACTGTTGTCCATGAGATTTTTCAGGAAAACAAATCTGGTAAATTCCTAAAAAATAGGGTCCAACAATCAATTCAAATATCTTAAATGGTGATAGATGTGCAAAAACTGAGAGACTTTTTTGTGAAGGGGCATGTTCCCAACAAAAACCTCTTTTGGTTTCATCAAATTCATCTCTAGTTTTTTTGCAACCTCTCTTGAAGAAGAAGACTAAAACAGGAAAAAATAACAGAGTATTTCCTATAGCTTATCAGAAAATTAACCCCCAAATATCAATTCGAATATCTTAAATGGTGATATCTTTGTAAAAATTGAGAGAGGTTTTTGTGAAGGGACATGTTCCCAACAAAAACCTATTTTGGTTTCATCAAATTCCTCTCCATATATTCTGTAACCTCTCTTGAAGATAAAGACTATAACAGGTAAAAAACAGAGTATTTCCTGTAGTTTTTCTGGTTCTTCTTTTAATGATTCTTTATGTATTGGGGAAATTCTTGTATTTCGTTTGATATCTACTTTTTCATATTCAAAATGGTATTCTATCACTATGACATCTTCTCTTTTGATTGAAGAATTGAACATGGATTTGGGCCTTAGCCTGTACTTGTTGGTGACTCTTGTAGATTTCCTCCTAGGGTCTTGAGGCACAGGCACACATTTCTCATTTTTCCCTTTAACAACAACATTCTTCTTTAATATCAAACTGGCATGTGCTCTGCTTCCTCCATAAAATATGTCACTCGAGTTGTTGCATGGATATGTTGATTTAGATTGATCAAATCCTTTGTTGAAATTTTCAATGTTTACTGTTGGATTTGTATGTTGAAATGTTGGGGTCTATTGTTGGCTAGAAGGTTACTACTGTAAGGTGTCCTTTATCTATTCTTTTAGCTTGAATTTGTTGATTATATGCCTGAAAATATGACATTACCCCTCAAGAGTTGCCTTGATAAAGTCTAAAAAGCCACCTTTGCAGACATGCAGTTTTTTGGCTTGAAATAGGAGATTTTCTTGATTTCTTTCACCTTGCTGGCAACCTGAAAAACTGAAATAGATCATGAAAAATATCTCCAAAGATTAACAATTTAAAATTGTAAGCAACCAAATCATCCCGAAATCATAAAATTTCAATCAGCATCGATACAGTGAAGATGACCCAATCAGTGAAGAATATGAACGCCCAGGTAGAGATGTAAAGTCATCTCTACACAGTGCAGCTCCACCATAGTCATCTTTTCTTGGCACATAATCCCTATTGATCTCATCAAGGTAAATTTGCTTTCTTATTCTCTGACAGTGTAAATATTCAAACCCTGGATCCACACCATGCTAATCAAAATTCGATATCAGCCCCTTTCTTACAGGAAATGGATCTAAAGGTGGTAGAGCCTGCCTCTGATACATAGAGACATAAGGATCCGATGTTTGTAAATCATAAGCATCAACATACAGTGCACACTGAGGCAATATTGTGACAGGTCGATATAATGGAACTTGAGGAACCTGATTAACAAATGGTACACGCCTGTGATCTCTTGGTTGGATGAAATCTATCCCAATAAACATATTCATGTGGATCCTTGCAAGTTGACCATCCTACATCCAACCCACAACCCACACGGCCATTATACGGGCCATCTCCACAACACGCCGAAACCGTCTCAGTGAAACCTAAGGCCTTTTCATTGTTGATTATGTTGAGGATGAAATTGTAGTTATTCACATAGATGAAAACTCCTCCGTTAATATTTTTGTTAAGATGAGTAACAATTTCCTGCAGTCCAAAATTGAATTGTTGAAACAACCCATGGCAATCTGATCGCATTCGCCTTTGGTGCCATTAAACGCGATTCTGCAACTGACGTCTTTGCATTCCAAATTCACCACCTACAATTGTTAGTGTATCCTGTTGCTTTGAATGGATATTTTCATTTCTCCCTGCAAGCCTAAATTAAAGCAACTTCGAACAGGTAACATATAATGATCATCAAGCAACATGTGATTTTGAAATGAACCCTGTGCGCGTGCATAGCAATTATATTCTGAAACTGTTGGATTTGGAAATGATTGCTAAGATTTCGTGGGAGCACACGAACTCTCAATTCATGAATCATGTCATCATAACTAAATTGGGCTAACAGGCGCAAGTTATGGCATGATTATTTGGTGCTACGAGAATAGGCTTATTCCCGTAGCGCGCTTGACAGCTTGAAATTTTGAAATTCGAACGGCATAAAAGGAGACACTTCAATTTTAAACAATGTTTTTCAAAATCAAACTTAAATAAACTATTCAAAAACTGAAATGCAAACCATAAGACACTAAAAAAAAAGAACAAAATCAACTGGAAACAGAAATTGAAGTGTAGGTAAGAAGGGTTTAGAATAAGGTTTTCTCACTAAACCAAGAAAAAATTAGAGACTAACATTGGCTCCTTCTGGGGGATGATGCTCTCCCCGTGAGGCATCAATAACAAGCATACCTCTGTGCCTTTTCCTCTATGCATCCATGCAACGCAACCTGTAAACTTTGTCTCTGCAAACATTCACATTCTTCTATGTTGTGCCTAGTCCATTGGGTTATGGAGTCAGCCAATGTCATTTAAATCTGGCCCAAACTTCTGCAACTCTGCTCCTCATTTGAAACCAAACTTCCCCTGCCAATAGTGCCTTATATGTATTGGGCATGGAGTCTTTATTTCAAAACTGAAACCAAATTTTATGCTGCAAACCAACAGACTAAAAGAATCTCATACTTGATGGCGAGCTTATTCTTCTATCTATTCCTACTTCTAACCAATAAAAATTGGCTCATCATGTGACTTCATGCTTCCAATGAAGCCATAATAACATCAAATCATTTACCAAAGTTATTTTAATGCAGATAGAAATCAGAGAAGAATTATTTATGTGTAACAGAATTTTAATTTGTAACACATACCTACAATCCTCATCTGATTTAATTCCAAAAATAGCAAGGCTGAAATCTTCTAAGAAACATAAATCCACATAAATGGCTACCGGATCATAGAAAGAAGTAGATTGATAATTGAAAATGGTTACCTTTTCTTGTTGCTTGATACTTCCATATACTGGTTCTGACTGTACATCATAAATGGGCATAATGTTCTCATATACCTGTTGATCAAATCTAACATTGCCATATGTTGCCTCATATATCTGTTCTTGATGAGAAGTTTCTTGATTTTCCTCTTCAATCACATTTGACAACATATCATAGAAATATTCTTGAAGGAGTTGAGGAAAAACCTCTTCTTCAACTATTGCTTTATCAGGATCTAAGACAGTAAGTGTATTAGAAACAAAAACTAATGCATCTTCAACTATGCAGTCATCTTTCCTTTTATCAATTAGATCTAGAAAATCTTCCTCAACAACATGATTTTCATCCTTGCAATCAGAAGAAACATTTTCTTTCTTCTGAATATGCTTATCAAATTCGTCACAACAATTTTCAAAGAGACTTTCAGCTGAAAAAACTTCTTTACAAAATATAT
>SNQJ01S0121104.1:11481-38563 GCA_010110895.2 Picea sitchensis
GCTAGCCTCCTATATATACAAGACTAGCACGTGTGAGAGGGTTTCACTGGCAGGGCTGACCTCTCACTCTGGGTGGGTAAACCCACCTTTAATTAATTTTGGGTCTTCAAAAATAACTGCTGGGGTCGACTTCTTATTTTTCCCTTTATAATTGCCCGATGACCAATCTGCAAAAGGGGATTTGGTCCTTATACAATTACTGACATGATTAATCCACAATGGGGATTAATCCTAATAATTAAATAACAATAATAATAATAATGCTCTTCGCAGTTACATTATTTCAACACTCCCCCTTAACAAGAAGGGTATTCTTCATCAGCATCAAGCGAGAGAGGTTTGCATCATCAGTGGCATCATGAGGATAGTATCATCAATATCATCTTGAAACATTGGCTAGCACATTTACGAGTCATCAAAATTTTTCTTCATCGACAACATCATCATTCTCGAAAGAATGTCATCATCATCTGCATCAATATGTATCAATAAAATGATACCTCATCACAACACTAGGCTAGCACATCACAGTACTACACTGGCTCAATGTCATAGCTGATAAGCTAGTATCTCAGTGTCAGTCACATCTTGCTTTACGTCTAACAACTAGGTCAAAAGCAAGGAATATCATCATCTCGCTTTACGTCTAACAACTAGGTCAGAAGTGAGGAATCACAATGTCATGCTTTACGTCTAACAACTAGGTTAGAAGCATGACTCATCTAGCTTTACGTCTAACAACGAGGTCAGAAGCAAGGAACACATCAACATCTCGCTTTACATCTAACAATGAGGTCAAAAGTGAGCAATCATCTTTCTTTACGTCTAACAACTAGGTCAGAAGCAAGGAATCAACGACGTCATGCTTTACGTCTAACAACGAGGTCAGAAGCATGACTCATCTTTCTTTATGTCTAACAATGAGGTCAGAAGTAAGGATCACATTGCGTCATGATTTACATCTAACAGTGAGGTCAGAAGCATGACTCATCTTGCTTTACGTCTAACAACGAGGTCAGAAGCAAGGATCACACGACGTCATGCTTTACGTCTAACAATGAGGTCAAAAGCATGACTCATCTTTCTTTACGTCTAACAGTGAGGTCAAAAGCAAGGATCACACAGCGTCATGCTTTACGTCTAACAGTGAGGTTAGAAGCATGACTCATCTTGCTTTACATCTAATAGCGAGGTCAGAAGCAAGGAATATATATACTCCTCCCTTTCAGGGAGGGTCCCTTCGGACTATACCAAGCTTATATCGAAAGTGTTCAAGATTTACACAAGATAGAGGCTTAGTCAACACGTCAACAACCTGTTCATCCATGCTAATGTACTAGAGCTTCAAGGCTCCTCTCCGTACCATGTCACGGATGAAATGATAGCGGATCTCTATGTGCTTCGACCTGTTTTGGAACATAGGATTCTCTGTCATTTTAATGCAGCTTTGATTGTAACATAGAATCATGGTTTCTCTCATCTCCAAATCAAATAGGCTTGTGAGCAACTTTTGAAGCCATATAGCTTCATAGATAGCAGAACATGCGGCAATGTACTCTGCTTCCGCTGTGCTGAGAGAAATACTGGATTGCTTCCTACTCTGCCACGAGATCATAGCTGATCCCAAACTGAAATAGCATCTGGAAGTGCTTTTTCTATCTGCAATGCTTCCTGCCCAATCTGCATCAGTATATCCACTCAATGTGAAGTCATGATCTCCATCATAGCTGAGACCATAATCCATCATACCTTTAAGGTACCTCATCACATGTTTTGCAACCACTAGGTGAACACATCTGGGCTCTACCAGAGACCGACTCAAGGTGTTCACTGCAAAACATATGTCTGGTCTAGTGTTCATCAGGTACATAAGCGATCCAATAATTTGTCTGTATAGTGTGGCATCTATCAAATCTGACAAAGTATCGACCATCAGCTTCAGCTTCGCTTCCATGGGAGTATTCATGGATTTGCATTCTAGCATGTCGAATCTCTTTAAGATTTCGACCGTGTACTTCCCTTGGTTAAGGAAGATTCTTTCTAGACTCTGCCATACCTCAAGACCTAAGAAGTAATGCATTAGGCCAAGGTATTTCATTTCAAATTCTGTGGCAAGTCTCTGTTTACATTCAGTGATGAGATTTTCTTCTCCAGTTAAGAATAAGTCATCCACATACATTAGTAATATTACTGGTTCATTATCCATAATTTTGAAGTAGAGATTTGAGTCTTCTTTACTCTTGGTAAAGCCTAAGCTCGTCAAGAAACTGTTTATATGGCCATACCAAGCTCTGGGAGATTGCTTCAATCTGTATAAGGCTTTCTTCAATTAACAAACATGAGACTTCATGTCTTCAACCTCAAATACTTGGGGTTGCTCTATATACACTTCCTCTTCGATAACACCATTCAGGAAAGTTGTCTTCACGTCCATTTGGTGCAGCTTCCATTTCATCTCGGCAGTAAGAGCTATAATGGTTCTGATCGAAGTGTATCTGGCCACAGGAGCGAATGTCTCTTCATAGTCAATACCTTCCTTTTGGGAAAATCCACGAGTGACAAATCTTGCTTTATATTTCTCAATACTTCCATCAACAACATATTTTATTTTGAAGAGACATTTTGATGATACCACGTCCTTACTTTTTGGTCTGGGAACTATTTCCCATACATCATTCTTTATTATGGATTGGTATTCCTCTATTATGGAATCTTCCCATTCCTTCTTGTGGATGGCCTCTTCAAATCATGTGGGTTCTTCATCAAGTAGATTACACATCAAAGCCATGTAACTGGAGAATGGCTTTGGTCTTTTCACCTATCTCGTGGTTCCTTTTGGAACACCATACTTCTCTCCATATTGAATAATCTCTCTTGCCCAAGCAAGCTTTATTTTATGGGAGAAGGTCATTTGAGGAGGTTCTTGAACTTCTGTTATATCATGATCTTTAGGAGTCTCCTCATTAGGGGAAGTTACGACTTACCTTATAGGTTCTGCAGCTCTGGGAACTTCCCTCATGGATTCTGTAGTCCTGGGATTTACAGGTTCCTCTTCATATACTTCTTCAAGCTGGAATCTTCTCGATTTCTTAAGTGCTGCTTCTTCATCAAAGGTCACGTCCCTTCTTATTTCAATATGGCGGTGACTAGGTGCACTATGGGATAATCTATTCTGCACATAAACATCTGCCATTGCTTCTTCTTCCCATAAGCACAAAGGAAGGTCTTGATCATGAATCATGGTCTTTACAGCTTCCATAATTGTTCTATTCTTCCTTTCAGCTACACCGTTTTGTTGAGGAATATAGGGAGTAGTGAGTTCCCTCTTGATCCCAACATCTCTGTAGAAGTTTATGAACTCCTTTGAGGTATATTCTCCTCCATTATCTAACCTGATTATATTAATATTTCTTTCAAAAAGATTCTCTATCAAGGCTTTGAATTCCTTGAATTTACTAAATACTTCATCTTTAGATTTTAATAAATATATCTAGGTCTTACGAGAATAGTCATCAATAAAAGATACATAGTATACATACCCACTAATGGAGGATGATGGCATTGGGCCACACACGTCTGAATGGATGAGTTCTAATGCTCCTTTTGCTTTGTTGTCCCTCTTTGGAAAAGGGTTCTTGATGTTCTTCCCTTCCGCACATCCATTGCATATGCCTTCCTGATCAACCTTGAGTTCTGGTAAACCTGTGACAACTTTGCATATGTATGGTAGCGCCTTGTAGTTGATGTGGGTCAATCTTCTATGCCAAAGTTCGCATGAGTTTTCGATGGTATGGGTCATGGCAGTCTCTGGGCGACCCTTCAGCTTATATAAGCCATTTTCTTCACTTCTGATGAAGATTGCTTCATTTAAGGTTTCTCCCTTAGCCCACATAAGAACTTCTCCATCTATGAAGGAAACTCTATAGCCTTTCTTGTCTAAAGATAATATGGAGAGTAGGTTCTTCTTTAGGCTCGGTACATAGAGTACGTCCTTCATTGTTATTGAGTTTTCTAAATCTAGCTTGTAGTTTGATTCTCCGATTCCCTTGATGGGATATTGATAATCATCTCCAAGAGTTACTTTCTGAGAAAAATTCTATTCTGAAATACAAGAGAGAGTATTTTTCTTACCTGTCATATGCTTTGATGCACCGCTATCAATGTGCCATGTGTCCTCTCCAGGTGATACAGATCATGAGAGAGCTGAGATCAAGACATGGTCCTCAATCATCTTCATAGGTGGTTCTTCATCTTCGACAATGTGAGCATGTTGCCTTTTGGGCTTCCTCTTGTACTCTTCTCTTCTGACCGAACAATTATTCACCTTTTGTCCCATCTTATCACAATGATAGCATTGTATCGATGAGAGATCTTGTCCCTTGCATTGCCCTTTCTTCTGAAAATTTCTTGAATGAGATTCTTGGTTGTTGAATTTGTTTGATGGTTGTGGTTCTCTATGAGATTCCCTTTTGAAGTAGGGTTTCTTCCTTCCTCCTTTTGTATGAGTATCTATGGCTTGATCATCGTCCATTGCTAGTAGTGCTTCACGGTTGGCTACCCTTGTCTCTTCTTGGGTGCATTCTTCCCATAGGCTCTCAAACTGTAGTTTCTCCTTTCTGCCACATACTGACTGAAAGAAATCATCCCAAGGTCTTGTGAGACCATTTAGGGCAGTTATTACAAATTCATCTTCATCGATGGTGTCTCCAATCGCTTTCAAATGTTCTTTTATTTATGAGATTCGGGAGAAATATTCTTGAATCATTTCTCCTTTCTGCATCTTGGTATTCTTCAACTGAGTTCTTAGATTCATCTTTCGATTGATGTTCTTTCCTTCATATAGTTTTCTTAGAGCTTCTTCTGAAAATTTCTTTGAATGAGATTCTTGGTTGTTGAATTTGTTAGATGGTTGTGGTTCTCTATGAGATTCCCTTTGAAGTAGGGTTTCTTCCCTTCCCTCCTTTGTATGAGTATCTATGGCTTGATTACCGTCCATTGCTAGTAGTGCTTCACGGTTGGCTACCCCTTGTCTCTTCTTGGGTGCATTCTTCCATAGGCTCTCAAACTGTAGCTCTTTCTGCCACATACTGACTGAAAGAAATCATCCCAAGGTCTTGGGAGACCATTTAGGGCAGTTATTACAAATTCATCTTCATTGATGGTGTCTCCAATCGCTTCTCTCAAATGTTCTTTTATTTATGAGATTCAGGAGAAATATTCCTTGAATCATTTCTCCTTTCTTGCATCTTGGCATTCTTCAACTGAGTTCTTAGAACATCAATCGAAAGATGAATCTTCAATAGTTTTGTTTAGAGCATAAAACATCTCCTTCGAAGTTTTCTTGGATGATACATACGGGATCAAGTGGTCTTTGATTGAATCTGCAATGATTCTTGAGCCATGATTGAGTCCTTCTCATGCTTCTCTTTCTCTACGACATCTCTAGGTTCCTCCCACTTCTTCTTTGATAAATCTTTATACGTCATTCTCTTGCTGACTGGGACTGATCCTATACTTCCAGGCACAGAGGTTGTCTATGTCTTGCTTCTAGTTTCAACAATCTTTGTGCTTGTAGACATTTTGTACTTGAGGCAACAAAATAACCAAAAATTGAAAATGCTCAAATCACCTTTGAACTCACCAGGAGGTGTGCTTGGTTGAGGAGAGTAGCCTAGTGTCCTTGGATCTAAGAAAATCCAATTTTACCCCTTGAAACCGAGCTTGTAGAAATTTGGATTTGTACTTCTGGTATTGGTTTTCTTTTACTTCTGGTACTTTTTTGAAAATAGGGTTTCACTTTTTGTGAGATCCAGCCACTGAAAAGATGTGCTTTATGTGCCAAATTGATCCTGGGAGGGCACAACTTTCTAGGTATTTAGGGAGTTAAAAAGAGATACTTTTTCAAAACCCTAATTTGTGGGTACAGTAACAGTGACATTTTCCCTCTTGCAAATTGTGCTTCATTCATGTTGGCTCTGAAGTCCATGTTAATGCTTCTATGCCATTATTATAGTTCTTTTCATTTCAATAGATAAGAGCATCATGGGCAACATTCCTGAGAAATACACATTCACAAGAGACACAACATTTATCCTGGGAAAACCCCTGTAGCAAAACCCAGCAAAAACTTCCTTATCATAAATAGCTTATACAACATTCAAGAGATAACTCAAACCAAACCAATACAGATAGTCCCTCCCAAGAGATGCCACCTTTCTCTCCTCTCTGGTAATTTAAATGCCCCATAAGATAAATGTCGAGCAAGTGAGTTGTGTGTTGGAAGGAGGCTAGCGCCTCACTTATATACACAAGATTGCACGTGAGAGGGTTTCCACTGGCAGGCCGACCTTCACTCTAAAGTGGGTAAAACCCACCTTTAATTAATTTTGGGTCTTCAAAAATAATTGTTGGGGATGACTCTTTATTTTTCCCCTTTATAATTGCCTGATGACCAATCCGCAAAGGAGATTTGGTCCTTTATAAAATTACTGACATGATTAATCCCCATTATGGATTAATGGGGATTAATCCTAATAATAAAATAGCAATACACAAGAATTCTCTTCACAATTACATTATTTCCACACTTAAAACTGCTCACTTGCAACATTTCAACATTCTTGCTGAAATACATCACTATTGACATACATAACCACCATTTCGGTGCCTTCCACCACCATATGACCCCAAACTCACCAGAAAACAACAAATTCAAACCCATGAAACTGACCAAAAAGTGCTAGCAAAAATATTACCCCCAATAAGTGTACTCACATAGTGTGGATAATATACCCAAAAGCTGCACTACTCCACAAAGAAATCTAATTTTGACTGTTTCCATAACTAATTTCCAAAATGGGAAGTCAATTATATGTCGACCATCTTAAGCCCTAATCATTATTGTTAACCTTGATTTGGTCATCTTTAACCACTATTAGAAAGACCATGTCAAGGGGATTTAAACACTATTTTCCCTATAAATGAAGAATGTAAGGTCTCTCCATTCATCCGTTATCACAAGTAAGGTTACTCTACCAAAATATCACTAGAAATATTGGGGACCTCTTCCTCTTGATATCATATTTCTTTTCTAGATACCTTAGTTATCCACCAAGAAGGGACTCATCAACACACCAAGGAAGCCAAGGACCCATCCCAAGGAGGGGTTTTGGAGCCCACATCTTCATCAAGCTCACTTCACAGATGTTTTCTTGGCCTATTCATTAGTAATGGAGTGTTCCTAACATTATTTTAAAACTTCGTATTCATGTTTAATTTGATGATTTCTTTCTTGTGTTCTTTCTTTGGATGAATAAGTTAGAGTTTGAGAATTGTAAAGTTAGTTGAGGGTTAGTTTTTCTATTTCAAAAATCCACTTTGTCTAACACAACCATTAAGTTAGTGTAATTTGTACACCCTTGTAGAATTTCACACAACAAGAGTGTGACAGAGTTGTCTATGATGGGATTTGCATTCATCATCATACCATTGATTCATAGGGTTGGATCTATCATTAACAATGTGTGAATGAAAATTGATATCACGAGGATAGGAGTTAAGGGTTGTATCCCATATGGTGGATGAGGGATGATCATATTTAGAGGAGATCGAATCTAGGGACAAGAAATAAGAAAATTGAGGTAGAATTTGTTTGAGGCATTCCCTTGTTGAACAAGAAAAGGGAGGTAGAAGTCAAATTCCCTTTGTTGAACAAGAAAGTGATGAAAGGATTCCCAGGGGGAGAAATGAGTGATATGGGGTGGTGGTCAACTCTAAGAGTGAAGGATAAGAGGGAGGATGTCCGAAGGATCATGATAAAGAAACCATGAATATAGGGGAGGAGGCGGCTGAGAAACACATACAGCACCACACTAGCTATTGCCCTTCCCATCATGAGGAAAACACATAAAACCTCGCATGAATCAAAATAAAAGGAGTCCATTCAATATTAGTATTTCTTTAGATTCACCAAGTTGCAAAAAATTCCTGCTGTACACTGTAAGGGGTCCCAAAGCATCATCCAAATTCTTATGGAGGTCCATTAAAACTGGATCATTCTCATGCTAAATAGAGGGCATCCTTGAACATGTCATGAAGTGCAATCTGGAAAGATATGGAGCAGGTATTTAAGTCCCATAATACAATTATATTTCTTGATGTTAAGTAATAAGCAATATCTATATATAAATCCTAGTAAGGGTCTTTGTTTGAATCCTTGTGAAGAGTAAAACTTGAGGACACAAGAGAAAAATAACATATTATAATGGAGATGTCTTCAGGAAGGGGTAGTAAGCCACATACCTGAATCCACATGAATATAGAATAATCGTCCAATGCAACCATGGTGTCTCTTCTTTAGAAAGAGTATATGATCAATCAAGCTACTCCCCTTGAACCTTGGATACTTCCTAAGCTCTGAGTCTCTTGTCTACAAAGTAATAAAAAATGCTATCCTAGATAGTCTGAAATGGGCTTGGTTCGACTCTCATCGATCTTAGTGAAAAATAGGATATCCAATGGTCTAAGTGCATTGTGAATCGAGCCTGGGGAGGACTAAAAACTTCCATTGTAATTCCATTTGGTCCCATGGAAACTCCTCGAATTTCCAATCCCTCCCTGATGAGGGAGTCATTTGGTAGGTTTGAGTTAGGTCCACCCTTGAGGAAGAGAGTACGTGATAACCTCCCTAAGATCTCTGATAATAGTCCATTTGCAAACCTTCCAAGTTTTTCCTAGGATCGATTGATCTTTACAACCTGTGATCTTGTAATATCACCATCGAGGAAGATCCTCTAGGGGAGTGAAAAGATCTTATGCGTAGCCCAAACACCTCGTCGATTCCATTCCACAATTGACCAGAAATGGAGGAATCATGTGGAAACAAAGCCAAACCATGTGCTCTATGAAGTCAACTTTAGGAAGCCCAAAGTATCATGAAGAAATGAGACCCCTATCTTCATGGGGTTGAGAGAAGGATATGAGGATGATGAGAGTCATCTCACCTTCAATTTCAACTCTCAAGATCACCTAGTGCATTCCTCTAGAAGTTTTGATTATACAACTTCTTCAACCTCCATATAAGGGGGTGTTGTTCCTCCCCCTTTCCACTTGAACCCAAGAGTTGAGGGTTTCTTGTTGAGTCTCTCCTTCTTGCTTGAAGGCTTGTTGGGAAAAAAATTTCTATCATGCTTGTTCTTGAGTCTCTGGGATTTATGTGCATGAAGGGAATCCTCTGGAGGGTGAATATTTCCCTAAGACTTGGTATCAATGAACCATTCTTTTAAGATTAAGTTTTAAGAGTACCCAACTTAAAATGGAGTTGTCTATGCATGTATAGTTCAATGAACAAGTCCTATTGAAAATCATATATCCCTCTAAGGAGGAAATATAAGTATTTCAAGGCCTATTGAAAAGCATAATCCCTCTAGGAGGAAATATAGGTATTTCATCTAAAAAAACAATATTGAACTTACTCAAACTAACCATGGCTTGTTGTGATTAATACACTTACGAATACAAATGCCAACTAACTTAAAACTAAAGTCACCACGTCTATCTCCAAGATCAATTAAATCTAAAATATATTGATTTATAATCTCATTTGGAACTTCAAATATGTTGATGGAATGATGATCTTCATGATGGTCCTCTAATAAAACATAAATATTGGGTATACATGATATACATCATCGATAGGTGTATCTTCCTGGATTTTATTGACAACTCTTGCTCTAGCTTTTCTCTATGGGCATTCCTTCATAAATGATCTTGCATGTACTATGGATGTATTTCCTTTCCTGCTATCCACAGCCATTCAAATCTATCGCCCTCACCGGTGAATAAATTCCTTGGACAATCCTTTAAAAACTTTTAAATGCATCTCTCCCTTTGTCCCACTTCCTTTTATTCTTTATAATGGGTCCAACCTCATGGAACCCTTGGACCCACTCTTACTATTCTTTGAGTTTCCATATTATTTGTAGTCTACTACTTGACTTGACTTTTGCACAGCCATAACCATCCGCCAGCTACTTCAATTTCCTTTAGCCCCATCCCTAATGTAATCAACATTGCCATAAAATTTCCTTGTACCGGAACACACATTTTCAGTCTACTCAATAGACCATGAAATTACTTCATATTTCTTCACAAATTAATACTAAGTCAATACTGCTTAACCACTTCCAAACAACTTTCTAGTCATTTATTTGTTCCACTATTTGTGATGCTTCCACCATAAATATTCTTTGCTAATTAGATTGTAAATATAAATTGTGGCCTTCATATTTCCTAAATAGTTGTTCCCATTGTTTTTATTGCTTCCACCATAAATATACTTTTATAATTAGATAAAAAATGGAATCTATGGTCTTCATGTTTCTTGTTTCCTAAATAGTCATGGATCTAAAAAATACTTTTTTTATTCCAACATATAAGCTTTGAAATATTGGTTAACCTTGATCTCACCATCAAAAGTATAAGGAATATTTTCCTTGTGAACTTCCCTTTACAAGTTATCTTGTTAGTGCTTATTTTATCTTGTGTTAGTTTTCAAAAGACTTGGAATTTATCAAAGGTTCCTATGATGCCTAGGATTCATCAATTGAATATCTTGATAGAGATGGAGTGATGACCTCCTTTACTTGTGTTATATTCAAAGAGAAATACTTCTTAAACTACATCTACTTTGTTAGAATTATATATTTGTTGTAATTGTCCCTATGTTTCTATCAAGGTATGGAACATTTAGGTATTGATTTGGTTTTGCATTTCCATGGATTTCGTCCTCATCTCATTATATTCTCTATAATTATACACTTTATCCCTTAAACTTTGCAAGGTATTTTCTAAATTTTAGAACATGTTTTCATTCCTATGACTATTTGTATTCACAACATCCTCTACTTTCATTCAACCTCCGGGAACTATTAGTATATTAGGTATTATCAACATTATCAAAATTCATGGCTCATTAATAGTAGATTGAGTGGTTGGGATCAATCGTGTTACAATTAATTTCACCCACCTCAATTCAAATCCTACCTAATCTTGACATGTGATTGTGAGTTTCATGTGAAAAGATGGGGTTTTCAGTAGAAACCCAACGAATTCAAACCCATATCTTGCTAATGTGATTCCGCTCAATTACCAATTCCAACAATTTGAAAAAAATAAATACACCATTATGAAAATACCATCTCATTTATTTATTCATTATATAATATCATTTTTTAAATGTAGCTTTAATTTATGACATTTGTGTCATTATACCTTCAAACATGAACACTTATTATAGATTCCTTTCTTGGTCACCATAAGAAACAAGTGCTGCATGGAAGCGTAGTCCCTACAACCACACAAGCTTTAAAATGAAGAATGTATTGGGAAACACTATATTTAAATAAATAAGTGTTGCTTGTGAACGACTCTTTGAATGGCTTCTGTGAACAACTTCTATCTATGTGAAAACCCACGAAATAGATCTTGGGTCTGCTACCTTGGAGGTCCCAGCTAAAATCATATCTTTGTTGTTGGGGAGTCTCTATAAAGTGTAGAAATCCAACTAAATACAAACCCTAAATATAGTTTACTTTGGCAAACATTATGCACCAAAAATATACAACATTAATTATTCAACGGTTATTGATTATAACATTAATTATTCAATGATTATTGATTATGTTTGATTTCAAAGTTATATTGTTAGCCTGATACAAATAAACATACATTGCAACCACCTGACCAATATATTTAGAAAACTTTCAGAGATGGAATTTAATCATAATTAGGCGAATTTAAAGATCAACATAGTAATGTTATGTATACTGGCATACATAAATTTTTCTAGAACCAGAGAAATATCTCCATTCTAACCTCATGGGGCAAGCATGAGCAAGTTCAACTGACACATGACCTTGGAGCCTCCTTCCTCCCATCTCTTACTATTGTTGGTGTATTGTTAGCATTGGCCTATTCCTTAAGGGATCACTGGATAAAATATCAAACGTAAAGGGGAGTCACATCGAGGTAGGGACGACCCTCTGTACCCAAAATGATGATGGGAATTTTTAGTAATGGCAACAATTGGTATATAATAGGAAGCACAACGGGGGAGACAAAATATTTTTATGGCATGGAAGGAACCTAATGTACCTTGTGAGTAATGGAGACGATGGGAAAGACAAAAGCTAGTTTGATAAAGAGTTTTAAAGAGGAAGCCAAGTGTTATTGGGTTAAACAAGGCATGCTTAAAGCAATTTCACACAGATGAGATACCAAATGTAAAAGGTGTGCAAAAAATGCTAGTTGGTAATAGAACAAAAAACTTTATCAAAGGTGTGTTTTTTCCAGTTTGACTGGAGGGTGATAAGACCAACCAGATAACTATGATATATTACCCTTCGTGAGAAGGTCATTCATAAGGGTTGGGGAGAGAAAACAAATTCATAGGCTTACCCTTCTCTCTAAACCCTTCTTAGGTAAGATAAAAATAGATAGACAACATCCTCTCTAATTTATTTTCTCTTTGAAGGGCATTGCCCTCGACCTACCCTACAATAGCACAATGAGGCCGCAAGGTGGTTTCCACCCCCCTTTCTCCCCACAGTGATCACCAAAGTCATTGAATCCATATTCCATTCTATTATCCCTATATAATAAAAGTGTCGGGATGGAATGGAGTACTTATGCCCAACCTATTACCTTCACCCAAGAAGAGTAGGTGCAACACTTGGATATTGACTCTTTCACTTACCTTATAATTCTTGGTATCACCGCATCAAATTCTGAATCCACTGACTCAACTACCTAATCGACATAATCTGGGTCTCGATTTGGGAAAGATGTTACCTTTGCTCCTAGAACTAGATCTACTACTTGATGATCTGCATTTAAAAAGTTTGAACCATCAACATTCAAATCTGGGTCTCAATTTGGGAAAGATGTTACCTTTTCTCCTGGAACTTGATCTGCTACTTGATGATATGCATTTAAAAAATTTGAACCATCAACATTCTTTATTAAAATTGAACATTCTTTATTAAAACTACATTCTTTATTAAAATTGTAACTTCAAATACAATTAAAAAATTTGAACCATCAACATTATTTATTAAACTTAACATTCTTTATTAAAATTGTTCTCTATCAAAACTACATTCTTTATTAAAATCAATATTCTTTATTAAAATTGTTCTCTATCAAAACTATATTCTTTATTAAAACTAAACATCCTTTATTAAAATTGTAAAAACAAACACTAAAATTATTGTTTAGTTTTAATATTTGAACCCAATAACATGATACTACATGTAAATGCAAATAAGTATGTGAAACATGAGTTGCAAGTATATACCGATATGACTAAAAAACTTCAATTTAGAATGAGTCCATCTAAAATAACACCAAATTGTCGAATTTATTACAAAGTAAGTTACATAATCCACTGAAATCTAAAGCAAGTCCTCGAGATGGGTAAAAATTTCGTTTACAAAATCCACTAAAATATGGGTTAAAGATTTCTTTGATACAAAAGCCGGACAAATATTGATATTATTTAGGGGCAACGAATTCATGCCTCTTATGGTAACTTGAGCCACACCAGCTGTGGACAGAACATAATTCTATACTATCCCCTCCGCTCCGGGACACTTGACTATTGCCAAGAACATCTACTAGGTTAAGTTGACCCTTTTCGGAAAATAATAGCCAAAAGAGATGGAAATGGGCATTAAAAAAACCCTCTAAGTAAAGGAAAATCAAGACGAGAAATAGGGTTTTCAAATTAATATAGGAATAGATATTGGTGTGGATTTGAGAGGCACATTCTAAGGCATGTGTTTGAATTTGCAACGCATTTACATGTGAAACTCCATCAAACACTTTCTAGTTCCATCCCCCTAGAAACGGGGCCTGCACCTAAGAACCTAAATCTACAAACACTTACTGATGGAACAAATTCAAGATAATCCAATATTTGCAAACAAAAATAAAACCATTTAAAAAAAATAAAACAACAGAAATAAAGATACCCCCAAACACGCCACAACTCATAAAACATGTAGCACATGGTGCAGATATGCAACTAAATAAATTAATAGCCAACTGGTAGGATGGGAGCATAATTGGCTGCATGGCAACTACGTTACAATGAACGACCCTACCTGCATAATCTTATTACAATTGGATGGTGCTATTAATTTTCATGAATGAGACGTCCATTTTCTCAGATTCATTATGATTTTGATTTTGAGTTGGCAAAACATAGGTCTCAAATGATATCTCATTCCCACCTTGGCTTGGGAGGTTGGAACCACTCACTTTCAAATTTCCAACATCACATTCCATCCCAATTTTTCACCCTATTCATGTCCATGCAATTGTGATATTGTATATTAATCCAATGCAACCTTCTATGCAATTTGGCTAAGTTGAGTCATTTCTAGATCTGATCTCTCCCTGGTTCACGTTTCATGGTAAGTATACACCCAAATACACCTCTTGTATAAGAATTGTCTCACATCACTATAAATTTAGTCCTTGTAGAACCAATGACTCATCCCAATGATTATCCCTTGCTTGAAAAGTGTTTGTGATTGCTTGAATATTAATCTGATTATACACACTATGTTTTCCATTCTTATCTGTCTTGCCAGTTTGTAATTCATCCAGATGCATGTAGTCAAGTCTTGCTCATGCTAGTATGGGCCTGAGTAACTTTTACACTTTTATTTCACTTATGATTCCTCAAATAGTTCATGCTTGGTCAACTCTACACCATCACAAAATTTCCAAGAACCGATGAAAAGTTGTCCATTAGTCAAGGGATACTTGATGGACAAGTGCATCAAGTGATTCAGATGATGTAGAGGCATAGACATGTTGATGAATTTCCTTACATCTAGATGGGAGATCAATCTCTTAACATTATAGATCAGTCTTAGTATCCAAGTATTGACCTCCACTTACCGTTTTACTCTTAAGAAAGAAATTTGACCAGTGGGGTATGTTTCGTTGAAATAGTAAATTTCTATATATGTATTCAATAATCTTATTCATTTAGTTTAAATCTCTGTTTTATATGAACACAAGATAATTCTCAATCAAAAAATGAAGGATAAAGATTTCAAACCAACAATGTATGTGGACAAGTCCCTGAGACTAGTTCCTATCATTAGTGTTTCATGGAAACCCCAAGACAAGAGATCTAGATAAAGCATGCACAAACAAAGCTTATCAAGAAAGGAAGAGATACAATGAAGAATGAGAATCAATGCATATTATTATCTTATCAACAAGTGAGTGATCTTCACTCATATAAGCAATGGCATCCTATATAATTAGGGAATACATGCATAATAGTGATATTCTAAGATTAGAAAAGTCTAAAATAGAACTAGTCAATTAAATCCCAATGAACTAGTGTTACTCCCATCGAACTAGTGTGTCGAAAATAGAAATTTCTCCAACACCCCCTTGAACATCACTTTATGGAGTAAAAATGAGTCCCGACTATTAGGCCATTTTAGATACTCATGTACAATGAAACTAATGAACACTAAATAAAACAAGGAAAGAGGGAAACCACATGGGAACAAAACCCCCACTCAAAGGACAATGTATCAAAAGAAGAAAAGGCGCTGTTAGAAACTATGTTCTACCGCAGAAGACGATCTTGCAAAGTCTGAAACTTCTACTCGGTGAATTTCTTGGTGAATATGTCAGCAGCCTATTCAGAGGAAGGAAAAAACTACAAATCAACATCCTCATGTACTAAATCTCCATGAAATGCATGTGGACCCTCAATGTGTTTAACCATCATTGTAATCGATCTCCGCAAAAATCCTCGTACCGATTGTCTAATCAAATGATAGTCATACGCTGAAACCGATACCAAGTTTGGTAAGGGAAGTGTTGAAGCCAAAGATCGACACAGCTGAACACCCCCATACCCAAATTTCATGCAAGATAAAGAAACACCTGAATGGTTCTTACTTGACCAACAAATTGGCCCTCGCCCCAAAATGAGAGTTTACCAAACATGGACTTATGATCCAGGCTATCACCAACCCAATCCAAATATGTGAAGCTTATGATATATAATGCACAACCAATTGCATAGTGAATCCCATAACCCATGGTGCCCTAAATATATCTAAGGTTGCGCTTGACATCCTTCCAAAGGTGCATCATGGGGTTCTTGCATGTATATGGAAACTACTCCTACCACATATGATATATATGCATGGGTGTGGAAGAGATAAGATAATACCCCCACTAACTATCATACAAAGTTTTGTCCACTAATGGTGTATCCCCGGGCCATCCTCAAGTTCCATCCCAAATAAGCATATATATGGTAGGTAGACTTCATACATAGTCATCTAGAATCTATCCGTAAGATCCATTCCATAATTAGCTCCTGAGAAAGTTTGATGTCGAAAGCATCCTAACTAATATCAATACCAAGAAAGAAGTGTGGACCGTCCATCATCATAGTATAATATGTCATGTAAAATATATTGCAGCATATATATATATATAAACTAAAAAAAAAAAAAAAAATATCATCAACATAGAGTACTAATATCATCACAGAATCATTAGTCCTCAACATGTAAACATTGGAAATGGTGATTTACATCTAACAACATCATGTGAAAGTAAGTAAGAATCCATCTTTGCATACAATGCTCTAGGTGCCTACTTGAAGCCATAGAGAGAATTATTCAGTAGGCATACTAAGGATGAGTTATGAATGAAACCCTGGTTTGGTCCATGTGATCTCCCTTCTAAAGATCACCGTGAAGAAAGCATTCTTCACATCCATCTCGATGAACTTCCCATTCTTTAGCTACTATAATGGCTAGAGCCAAGCAAATGGAGTTCATATTTTCTACATGAGAAAAGGTATGATCATAATCTATCCCATGAATTTGTTGAAATCCTTTTGCAACTACTATGGCCTTGTACCTACTGTTTCACCGACCATCTGCTGCTTTCTTGGTCTTGTAGACCCATTTTCATATGAAAAGTTTCCCCGTGTAATTGGAACCATATCCCAAGTCCGATTCTCTAGGAGAGATTCATGCTCCTCCAACATGGTTTCTTCCCATAGTGGATTTCCAACAACTTCACTGTAGGTATGTGGATCAGATGATTGAACCATATAGCAATGCATACAACTCGGTTCAAAAGCTAAAAATACATGAGGAGGATTCACATGTTGAGATCGAGTCCTCCTCAATCCAATGGATCCCCTACAAGATTTCTTTGTTGCATGAAGTGTGGAATGTGCCCACTTAGGCATTTGTTGAAGCTTTGATGTTGTCTCCTCATTTGGATGTACAATCTGCTCATCTACAGATTTACAAAATCCTCTAAATTAAATGAGAGTCTCGGTGGGAATCATCATCTCTCATGTAAGGAACCGGGAGGAAGCTAATAAGATGTCTTTTGCATGTTGCACCGAGGTGATGGAAAGGGACTCTCTCAACCGAAAGCAAAGGTGCTCAATGATGAGCAGGTCTGCAGAGGGATCAATCAATATGTACCCTTCACATCATCTCGATATCCCACAAAAATGCAAGGTGTACTTTGTGGATCTAATGACTTCCTTTTTTTAGAAGGAACATGGGCCCATCCACGAGATCCAAATACCAGTGTGAAATTTGGCTCTGTCACTCTGTCCAAGCCTCCCAAAAGGTATCCCATCCACAACATATCCGGGTGAGGTGATCCTGCTCTACATGTAGCAGCAGCTAAGTGCCTGAACCCAAAGCTTGGAAGGAAGTGATTTTACATGCAACAAACTCATATTTTCAACCGTTTGGCAAGATAACTCACCATTTGACGTAAATCAAGTCGAAGATCATCTCTTTGAAATCCACAAATCCTCACCCCAAAGCGTCCCTTTCTATCGTGATTTCAATTTTCACTTGCATATTGAGATTAAATTTTTAGGGGTTCTCATAAACAATGGGATAGATGGATAGGACACTTATTATACATTCAAAATTGGTGGTAATCCCCACACCATACAATTATTTTGACCTGGAATCCGAAGGCTCAATTCCAACTCAAAAGGAAAGGATTGTATAATTTGATAATGGCGACAAAAACAAAACCTACATCATCGATTGAGAAGATGATATGGGAGAACAATAAGGATGAGGCCACAAGACTACTCTTTGAGTTAATCTCCATTGATCTATATGTTTCCGCATGCAAGACTCCACATGAGTTCTGACCACCTTGAAGGACTCTTTGGAAAGAAGGATGAGATGAGAATACATTCTTGAGGTAGAGTTGAATAACTTAGAACCTAAAAGTTTTGATAATATACACATTTTTTATCAAATTTAAATATCGTTATTGAGTTTGGGTGAATGTGGTATTGATAATTTAATAAGAGAAACAACTTATTCTAACAATCTTATCAAACTAGGACTAGAATACATTGTATATGTCTCCAATTTTCATTCTAGAAGGTAGATGTCTTTTTGGAAAAAATTAGAAAATGTGTACATTGGCTCAGTTCATTGAGTCTCTTACAAGAGAAGGAAAACTCATACATGCCTCCCAGCAGTCCCATGTCCATTTGAGTATCGCCGATAGTGACTTCAACCGGGCCCATACCAATCATGACATCATAAGATCCTAAGATTGTGATCGCATTGTGTTGTCCCTCGTGACTTTAACTCTCCTTAGGTTGAGGGCGCCTCGTAACCTTTCCTCCAACCTTCGCTTGGCTCTAGGCCATCTCTATGAAGCTAAACTCATCTTGTTCGACCGCCTTTACCATCCTTTAGCGCCATTAATTAGAAATGAAAATCTCGCGAGTATTCGATTCATCAAATATTCATGGTCTAGTTAGCGATGGCACTGACGCCTCGAAAGCATAATAGACTAGTGCTCTTTCCCGGTAGTTATTCATCACAGATGAACTGGATGGACCTTTGCCCAATATCCCATGGTAGTAATATCCCGACTCTATCCAGATGTTTGAATCCTTCCACTAGTGCTGGTGTTGATAGTGTCATTCCCCATGTCCAACACACCTTCGATCCAATACTCCTTGTACCCTAAGTAGAAGATGATGGCCTACCGGCCTGGAACCCTGGTCTGTTTTTTTTGAACATGCCTAAACTGTTGTTGATGCGGTCGATTTTGTTTTTGGTGTTGTGGTCCTTGATAAGGATTATTTTGTTGAGTTGTTGGTCGTTGAGGTGTAGTGAAGTGGATCCTCTTTGGAAGCCAATATATCCAAGCATAGTTCCGCTTTGTTTAATGTTGCTGCGGCACCAAACCGACACTTTCCCTACCGATCTCGCTTGAAAACCTCGCTTGGACCCCCACAAACAAGCTCCTCCTCTATTATGCGAGGGCCTGATGACATCATGCAAGTTTTGAGGCATCAAACTCCTAACATTTGCATCGCTTTCCACCATATTTAACATGAACATGTTGACCTTTAAGTTTTTCGCATTAAGATGAAGAGAATAATCGGCAAATCCATAAACAGCCCCATACTCGGCACCATAATGATTGTCCCATCACAAGGAATTAAACTTGCTGAGCCACGCCAATGAATTCCTCCGGATAGGCATCTCTCCTCGAACCATTCCCATCGGGGCTCCCATGACACGCCTCGATGACCATGCCCGCCATTACGAGCCGTCACCATAGAAGAGAGCTCCCTCTGAAAGACTGATCATGTGGACCCTCATGCCGAGCGTACAGCTGCGAAGCAAAATCACACCACATTCTCCAACCATGCCTCTAATTTAATCGCATCATCCCAGGGCACCAAAGAACCTAGGAAATTTGACCTTCTCAAGTCATGATGAATGCTACCTGTAACAAACCTGTTATCGACGGCGGACCCTTCGGGTGTCGCGTTCCTCGCCTCATCTCTGCCCAAACAAATTGATCGCTGCCTCGTGACTTGGCGCTAAAAATATTTCTCATCATTCCAACCACATCACCCATCGGTATCCGCCTCCTACCCTAGAACCCGCTCTGCCTCCCTCAAGTTAGGATCCTCAAGCAGCCAGCATCGAGTATGCTGCACCCCTCCCCTAGCACCTTGTCGCCTACCTCACATGTCCTCTAACCATGATTACCGCTAGAATACAAGTCAACTTAATTAGCAAATACTAATATCAAATATCATATCAACAAAATACATAGCGATCCCAAGTCGCCGCTGAACCTCAGCCCTGGACAATTAGCGGGCAGCCGGCCCCTTGGTTACTTACTCACAAGCAAAGAAGAAGTGTAATTTTTTTTTTTTTGTTTTAGGAAAGAAGGCGATACCCACAATAGTTTAACCACACCACCGATGATGAACGCAAGTATCGAGTCTCGTGAAATAGGCAACTAAAACTCCATGCACTTGCGCAAGGGAAACTGGGTGAAAGATGTGTAGAACAATAAGGGGAAAAAAACTAACCGCCTGACGCAAACATGACTATGCCTAAGCAAGTTGTTTGGCTAAATATCCCTTAACTCATTATAATAATGGCTTTGACGAACAAGATTAGAACCTCAAGGTAATAAGAACCAAACGATGAATATGTTTATCCTATGTAAACATCAACTTACAATGATCAACAACACTCCCATGAGAAGCATAGACTCCGGCCAATGGAGCATACCACCTCTCTCAGTCTAATAGGGTATGCTATAATTCCCTATCGTGAATCATGTCATTCCAAGATGAGAGGTAACGAAATAACCCCGTACAAATGTATTCTATCTCGACTATAGACTCCAAGATCAACTCCACACGCTTAGAGACCGGGGGCTAGTCGACACAAGATTTCATTGCACCCACTCCCCAACAATAGGTTGACGATATGCAAGAGGACGAAAAAAAGGGAAGACACAAGCCAATATGTGACTTCTTCAACAACCCAACCCATTAATCATGTCTAAATTAGTCAATAAGTAACATAATCAATTTAAATCAACATGTCTAACTACAATTTTTAATAATCGCCAATCTAATTAACATTAATTATAATCCGAATTGGAAAAATCTAAATTTATCACAAATACAATCTAGTTGGGAAATTAACCTCAAAGACGACGTTAACAAAATTAATGCACAAGCTGCAATTATCCCACTTGTTAACGATATTAATTTACAATTTAGTCCTTAATGTACCAATTTTGCACAAGAATGCATATCAAAGGAGCAAGTCTAAATTATAATTTGGTCATTAATGTACCATCTAAATTAACTCTAAATGCAAATCAAATTTAGCGATTTTAATTAAGTCAACACTAACACTATAAGCAATAATTACCTTCTAATTTAACAAGTCTGATAAAATCAATATTAAAACTAAATGGTGTCCGGGTCTAAATTAAATTAAAGGCAGTCTATTCGGCATAAGGGTTGTCCAATCAAATTAAATGCTATACTAATCAAGGTTGTTAAGGAAGAGGATGTCTAAAATAAATGCTAAAAAAGGTGTTGTGTAGTAACACCTTCCATTACATCTTCCAACTATTAAATTTCTAATGAAAGCACACAATACCATAAATCTACAAGTTTGTCAATGACACAACTAATCACAATTGTGAAAAACAAAACCAATCACAAACAAACAATGAGCCACCCAATCAAACACCATCAACCAACCAACGCATCATACATACCAAAGAACACATTCAACACAAAGTGACGGTTAAACGCAAAACCATCTCCAAGAGGCAACCCGTGTAACAAGCAAAATCACATCGATTAAAATTGTAAATGGGCGAAAGTAATTCACAAGGATTAAGGCCAAAATCACAAAGGTTTAAAGGTTGTTCTATTCAACTAAATGTTGTTAATAAAACTAGCAGAAACCTTTTCCAAGTAAAATTGATTCATATTATTTTCGCCTTTTTAAAATGAAATGTATTTCTTTTATTTCTATGCTATCACCCAAGGACAATTATGGCTACACCAAAAGAATACGGCAGTGGACTTATCACAGGCATTCGTCCAAGTCTAAATATTACATCACCAAATCAAAATCATAAAGGCTAGATAAAGCATTACACCATTATTACACAAAAACACTATCAGACAACAATCTTTGTCATAAGTAATTAAAAATGTTCACTAAATGTTGTGGTCACATTAAGATAGAAAGACCGTTGAGGCAATAATAATTGTTGTCAAATTTAAATTTGCTATATCCAACGCTTCACTAGGTAACATGCATATTGTGCGGGAATTTAAGGCTAAGTAAACGGGATCGAGCTCAGCTAGAGATCAGTGGATAAATCATCTAGTAGTGAATGAATGTGTAAAACGCAGTCAAGGATATCTCCCTTAATAATTTCGTTGTAAGAAGACTTTCTAGGTTGTGGATTTAAGCAGTTTAATTCACTTGAAAGGAAGACGTGAGGTAAAACTGACTGAATGGTGTGTGGAATAACTCATAGTAAAAAGTATTCTCATTAAAAATCTTGCTGAGTAGAAACGATGGAATGCCGTAAAATGGGGAATGAATCGTTGCTTTGCATGGATTTAAGAGGGAAAAAAAAACGTCTTCTAGCCAACGAATTCGCTGCCAGGAGGATTGTGGTTTTAATCCATGGAATTCAATGGGTGGAGGTTGGGTATTCGCCCATGAAATTGAGGTGTAAAACATCAATGGGTAAAGGAGCACGGATTTGGCTGGGTGAATGTCACAGAGTTACGGGGTAAATATAAAAATGACAGGTACGATTATGTTAAGAGGGGTCATTGTCCAAAGATCCCTAAGTAATAACACAACAAAGTAAATTCTCCATGAGAAAGTGATAAAAACGCATAGTGAAAATCATCTTCGAAGTAATAACAATAGAGGGGAAAATCACAACCATGTGTATAATTAAAAAAACACAGTGTCAAATTTCCATCAAAGGTGACAATCAAAGACAAAAGAATGCCTGGTACATGCCACACACACAAAAAACGAGGGTATATCCAAATAAAATGTCAATGCTCGAGGGGAAATAAGATAAATAAAATGCACCCCAATCAATAAGAAACGCCGGCCATTAAAATCGCATAGAAGGTTTAGTGACCATCGATCAACCAAGAACAATCAACAGGTAGACGGTTAGGCGTAACCATCCTTCCTACCATCATCCACACAATGTAAGCAAGGCATTTGAATTATAGGTCGCTAGAAAATCAAGGACTCACCACGATTCTATCTCCACCAATCGCTTAGGAGTGGAATGAAGAGCTAGGGACAAAGATGAAAAGCACATAAATTCACAACAATCAACAACCAAAAGGCAGTCTCAACATGCAAGGATCGAATGCCAAGGGAAACAATCAATAGCGATCTTAAGGCTATGGGAATTCACTATCAACTAAACCCAAGCTCACCTATCATCTTTACCCAAACAAAATACATAACCAAAAGTGTAAGTATACTAATAATATACCCGCAAAAATAAGGAAGTATCAGAGTCTGCCACCGAACAGTCCCACGTCCGCAACCTCGCTCAAGGATCCACGACTCCCAAGCACCCGAACCAACCTCTCTCCCCATCCCGCCACGCATTACCAAAAACAGAGAGCATCCAACCCCACTGCCCCCACACAAGGCCGAAGCACTCTCTTTCAAAGCTAGGTATCCCAACTCCCACAACTTAAGTCAGCCAAGTCTAAAATTCTACAATGTAACGTTCTTATAAACAAAAGAGATCCATCATCATCCTCCTCCCTCCTTTATATAGATTTTCTTAGTCATTTACTTTCCCAAAATCCCTTTTAAATTTATTGTTCAATAATTTAATTCATAATAACCCTCCCCATACATGTGTCACCCATCCCCCCACTATGCCTTACAAATCAATTCCATTAATTAATCAATTACCTCCCATTTCCCTCACCCACCCAAGTATCTCCTAGAATCTCTCCTAGGTGTCCCATATTCCCTTGCAGGTGTCTTTTAATGACTTTCCCCCTTACTAATGTACTAGTTGAGTTTAATTTAGAAAGTTCTTAAATACTAGATACCTTACTAAGTTAGACTTTTCTCTTTTCCCTTTTGTGTTTCCTTTTTATGTAAACTGCCTAGTTTCCTACCTTTTAAATTTCCTCTTCCCTTTCTCATTTGAAACTCAAATTATTGTGTAGAAAATTAACTTTTTCCATTTTTCCTTTTTAAATTAATAAATTTTAATTAGCAAAAGTAGAAAACAATATTTCCCTTTTTCCCTCTTTTTAAATTTTACCCCCAAAAGATTTTATTAATTAAATGAATTACTTATCCCCCCTTTATCACACATGATTAATGATGATTATCATTATTATTTATTTATTTTTATTTTATTTTTATATAAATAGATAAAAAAAATTATCACAAGCATCACTTAGACCTAGGATTTAATTTCAACTAGGCCGGGTGACACGTTAGGGAAAATGTTTTGAATCTTTCTTATCATAAAAAGATTCGTTCTAAGGCCATCTAGTCTTATTCATTTATTAATTAACAACACGATGTGCTCTTCACGACGACTATGCTCTTGTTGATACCGAGAGGGGGTGAATCAAGACTGGCACAATTTAAAAACATTTTTCAACTTATACTTAAACCATTCAACTATATCCATAATGAGCAATGAACAATAGTATAAGAGTTACACCAATACACCATAATACATCATGCAATATATATGAGAAATAATCAATAGTTATTGTTCAAGGAAGTAATGACTCTAAAGGTAGCTATAGCCTAAAATGTAAAGGAGGGATAAACCACCAAGAGGAAAATAAACCTATGTTTGTTGTGGTCACCATTCTCCGTGACTGCAGGTCTCAATTTCTAGTCAGTATTTATACCCCTACGAAGCATTTTACAACCTTAAGTATGTACACCTTCCACACAAGGGAGTGCAGAGGGGGGGTACCCCTTTGCGGGGTCCAAGCAGCCCCAGCTGAAAAAAATTGCCTTGTAAATGTATTTCTTGTACTCTCATTGTAAATAAGAATTGGGAAAGAAGAAGAGACAACAAGTTGTACTGTGACAAGGAGAGTGCTATCTATCTTGCAAAGAACTCAAATTTCCATTTGAATACTAATCATATATAGTTGAGGTATTCACTTCATATGATCCACCTTGAAGATGGACATTTGAAGTTGGAAAAGATACACACTAGCCGTAATCCCTGTACATGTTAACAAAGGGAGTAAACCGAGAGAAACTGAGTTCCTTATTAGTTTTAGTTGGTCTCAAGAATGAATATGAAGATGAGGAATGTTCCAGGTCCAAGAAGGATAATAATCCAACATATATAACAAATCCACAATTGTTGAGATTGGGGTCCCAAGTGGGAGACTGTTGGCCAGGAGCCCCGACCATCTCTCAAGATCCGTAAGTCTCACTTTTGAATGCAGTTTCATAAATCTCATGAAGCATTTCCTAACTCCCCAAGCATGTACACTCTTCCACCGGGGAGTGCAGGGGGGTACCCCTCCTGGGTCCCACATCCTACTGGGGCAAGACCCCCAGTTGGGGGTTCTGGGGAAAGTCCCCTAAGGAAAAATTTCCTTAGGAATATATATTGTAATTTCATTGTAAACTGGACCATTCATTATATACACAAATCTAACAAGAGAAATTATGTTAGGGTTTTTTTCCTAGAAGTCAACCCTTATGAGGGAAATGTATTGCGGCTATGGTGGATGGTGAATATTGCATTAAGGAGATAGGAGACTATGAGAGAAAGCAGAGGAAGTTACAAAGGTTTGTTGTAGGTTGTACCCCTCTTACATGTTGGATAATAACAAAGGAAGGACTTTGAAATTTCTCCCAGACATAGCTCACACCGGTGAACCTAATGAATCAGGTTCTATTGTATCGTAATCTTCCTCGTGTTTTTTTCCTAATTGTTTTATTTTTATTGTTCCATGGTTCTATTTTCCTAAAATCCTCCAATATCAAGAGAGAGAATTGAACTCTCCATCCTTGCCCCTCTTCCTTCCACCCAAGAATATATGAGAGGATAATAAACTTACATTAAATCATCACCATCAACCAATCATCACATAGAACCTGGATAATGTTCCCAGACTTCTTCTAATTTATGCAATTCTTCACTCTTGAGCACTCGATCCATAGGATAATATTACTCAATGTATTAACTCTAAACTCCTCCAATTTTCACTCCTTGAATTCTCCCCAAAAGAGGTTATAGAAAGAATGGTATACTTTTTTCACTCGGTTTATTCATGAGAGTGAACTTGCATAGAATGCCCCACACAATAATTAACATCCGATTCTGAAACTCACACACAAGAAACTAAAGTTTGTACTCTTTCCAATTCAATTTGTCCCACTTCATTTGGATTCTTGATGAAGAAGTTATGATTTTTTTACCTGGAACACATGTTTATTGACTAGCTTTAAGACTGGTCACAAACCCTATCTTCCACATAGTGTATCTCCATAATTATATCGAATCAAGAGCTGAAATTTTTACCAGAGGTACCTTGATATGTCTTCCCAATACCATAGCGATTTCACCATATGAATCATTCTAGAAAAAAATGTTATAGCAAAAATGGTAAGATGACCTGAAAATAACATACCTTAGAACACATCACCAAAAGACTTCATCCTCCCTTGAAATCCGACCTTCTTTACTTCTTATTTCCTCTAAAATTAAACTTGCATCAAAATGAATGTCTAATGATGTTTATTTATACCATTTATGTCACTTCATTTTATCATTAGGGCCGACCTGAAACTTTCTTATTTTGTAATTCTTTTCTTTAATTATCTTCAGGGCCTACATGTACTTCCTTCTTCAATTCACTTTGTCATCTTCAAAAATTCATTTCTCCTCAATCATGAGGATCCACGTGACATGCCACATACCACCAGAAACAACATGATGTATACTATCCATTCATGGATGTTGTATATGCATGTGCATTTTCCTTCATGTCCAAATAATTTTATCAATCTTGCGGTCCAAAACCCATGACTAGGGTTGACATCAATGACAACAACCAATCTTCCAACAATCTCCCCCTTTGTCATTGATGGAAACACTCATGCTCCCCCTATCATAATGATCC